>PVLD010031774.1:0-15370 GCA_004027595.1 Dinomys branickii
TCTATAATTTGGTATTTCCTTTAATGTTTTTGTGTTAACTAATGTGAAGATAACTATGTAATACAACATCCAGTTCTAATTCCCTACTATATTCTGTATAACTTTGTATTTTCTGTATTGTTTATGGCTTTTCTGGTTCATATGTCTCCATTCTTTTGTCTTTAAAATAAAATTTTAAAAAAAAGATAACTAACAAAGACGATCTTTCAAAAATCACAGACCAGTACGTGAAGCAATGTCCCTGGTTTCACACAGCCAGAAGACCGAACCCAGATGTGAACCTGAGCCTAGTGAGCTTGTGGGCCTCTGTTCCCCGTGTGCTGCTCCTCTCTAGAGGGTGTCCCAGGAGCAGCGGCGTAGGGGTGTAGGAAGAGCTACTCTGCAGTGGGAAACTGGGTTCCTCAGACAGAGGCTCTGAGAATATTGATCAGGACTTCCTTGATAGGTAGATGTTCAGTGAATCCATAAGTTTACTATTTCTAGTAAATACAGAATGCACCTTAGCAGTAAATAACATTTCTTCCTGAACACAAAATAATACACAAGGGATTATTACCATCACGATGAAAGCAACAATAAAAGTTAATATGGATATAGCACTCAGTTCACCCTTATAATAGCTTTAAGAGGTAACTAATTTTTACACTGCAGCTCAAATGAATTAAATGCAAAGAGGTTGAGTAACTTGGCCTAAGTTTTCAGTTAAAAGTCTGGCTCCTGGGATCAAAGCCAGAATTCATGCTTTTATTGGGAAAAGCAGGTCAGATTATAATGTAGAAAAATACATATTTTCATATCCAAAGTGGAGGACTTTTTATAATTTGGGGAAATAATGTTTAAATGCATGCATTACAAGAATCGACATGTAGATTCATTGTAGATGCCTCACAATAAATGTTTCACTACTAAAATTTGGAAAGGAGCCAAATGTGACAGCTACTTACAATAATAGGTCTTCCACAAGTGACTGCAACTATGACCTTCACTCAATCCCATGGCATTCATGAAGCTTAAAATGCTTTTATGAAACCATTTCCATCTTTTAAATCGCTAAATGCCTAAAGATTCAGTGGTTGAGGTGAGAAACGTGACCTGGGTGCCAGAGATTTCTGTTTGTACCAGTTTTTTAGACACCAGTTAATAAACTTCACAAAGTTTCTAAAAGGGAGAGTACAACTTATAATGCTAACTCTTTTTAAGAAATAGATGCATTTCTAAAGAAAAAAGATTATCCTAAAAGTCACATGGAATCTCAAGAGATCTTAAATAGTCAAAACAATCTTGACAAAGAACAGAGCTGGAGACTTCACACTTCCTGACTTCACTGGTTACCCTTCCATTGCTGGGACAGAAACACCTCACATCCGCGATTTACAGAAACAGAGGGCTATTCTGGCTCATGGTTTCACAGGGTTCAGTCCATGGCATTCTGGCTCCAAGGCAAAAATCTTCACAGCAGAAGGGCATGGCGGAGGAAAGGAAACAGCAGAGGAAGAGCCCAAGAAAAGGGGTCAGTCTCCAGGATCACATCCTCTTGACCCACTTCCTACAACTAGGCCCCACCTCCTGATAACCCATTCAGCTATGAACCCATCAGTGGGTAAATCCATTAATGAGGCTAAATCTAATCATCTCTCTATGAATATCTTGACCCAGTCAAGTTGACAACCAAGATTAACTGACACACATCACATACTACAAAGCAACAATGAGAAATGTGGATATAAGAACAATGGAGCAGAACAGAAGAGCCTGGAAATAAACTCTTGCACTTTCACCAAATAGTCGCAAAAGTGCAAAAATCACACAACAGGGAAAGGGCAGTCTCTTCAGTAAATGGTGTTGGAAAAACTGAATATCCACAAGGCCAAAGAATGAAGTTGGATTCTTACATAATATTCAACAAATAACTCAAAAGCTGCTCCAAGACCTAAAGATAAGATCTAAAACTATTAAAGTACAGAACAAGTGAAAATAATTATACATTATATGTCTGGTAAGAGGTTCAAATGCAAGATATGTAAGGAACTTCTACAACTTAACAACAAATAACCCAATTTTTAAAATAAGTGAAGTACTTGAATAGACAGTTCTCCAAAAAAATATACAAATGGCCAGTAAGCACAGGAAAAGTGCCCAGCATCACTAATTACTAGAAAATGCACATCAAACCCACAATGAAACAGCACCTCACATTCATCAGGACGATCACTATCAAAAGAACAGAAAATAGCAAGTATTGGTCAGGATCAAAGTTGGTGCCCTTGTACCCCATCTTAGGTACTTTCTCAAGGCTGGGATAGAATACCTGACACCCACAGGTTGAAAGAGGAGAGGTTCATTTTAGGTCACAGTTTGCAGAGATTTCAGTCCATAGCTGGTTCCAAGGCAGGACAGCGTGGCAGAGGGGCATTACAGAGGAGAAAGAGCGCATCACATGGCAGCACGAGGCAGAAAAAGATCAAGGGAGGAGGAGGCATTCTGTACACACACACACACACACACGCACGCACGCACGCACGCACGCGCGCGTGCGCTCTTCTAGGCCACAGCCACATGAGCCACCTCTTTCCCCCAGGCTTCACCTCCAGGCCTCACACCCAGCTACAAACCCATCAGTGGACTAACCTAGTGATAAGTGTCACACACCCATGATCCAGTCACCTCCCCAAAGCCCCACCTATGGGTGCCTGAGGCTTTGTGGGGACATCCAGATATAAACCATAAACATCTATAAAGCATAAAACATCTAGCTATAAACCATAGTGATGCGCTCTTGGTGTAAATGTAAAACAGTACAGCCAGTGTGGGAAAACAGTATGGCAGTTTCTTTAAAAATGTATCAGACCCACATGTGTAAACACCATATTGTCTGCCTGGGGTAAGAACATGAAAGAGTAAATAAAACCCAAAATGTACAATAGATAATAGGAAAGGGAAAGATATTGCTCAAAGGAAGGAACTGGGATGAGGGAAAAAAGAAAAAGAAAGTACTAAGGCATTATATTTCCATTTTCTATTATATATATATACATATATATATATATATATATGGATAAGTGACATAACTGTACTGCTGATGTCTGATGGTTTATTGAGGGGAACAGTTAAGGATTAAAAGGTTTTTTTATATTTTGACCAATTTTGCATACTTATATCTGGTAATCTGAGCAATTTATGTGAAGACAACAATGTGCAGTATAACAACCATTGGTGAATTCCTCTCATCCTATCTAGTGAAACTATGTATTGCCTCTAGTGCCCTTTTAAATTATTATTTTCTTATTCCCTTTATTGGTTTAATCAATCTATTGTTACATCCGGTAATCTGAGCAACTTCATTGAAGATAACAATATGTGATATAACAACCACTGTTAATCCCTATCATTTGGTTTGAAACCCTGTATCATTTTTAATGTCCTTGCTTTGTGTTGTTTGTACTTTGCTATTGTTCTTTTTTGTACTATTTTGTTTAAAATAAAAACATTTGAAAATGTAAATAGGTTTACCTTGTGATTCAGCAATTTCATTCTAGAAATATTTGCACACCCGTGTTCACAGTGGCATTACTTGTCATAGTCAAAGGTGGAAGCAATCCAAATATCCACCCACACACAGATGAACAGATAAAATAGTATATTCACACAGTGGAATGTTATGCAGCCTTAAAAAGAAGGAAGTCCTATCATCGGCCACAATGGGGATGTGCCTCCAAGGACATTACGCTGAACAAAATAAGCCAGGCACAATGGGCAAATCCTATATTTCTCCACTCAGATGAAATACCTACAGCAGTCAGAATCACAGCAACAGAGAGTGTAAAGGTGGTTGCAAGAGCTGGGGATGTGGCGAGTAAGTGTTGAGAGGGTAAAGAGTTTCACTTCTGCAAGATAAAATGTTCTAGGAGATTTGTTCTGCCACAGTAGAAAGATGGTTACTTGACCTATGAAACTGTTCGCCTCCGAATGGCTAAGATGGTAAATTTCATATTGCATATTTTCACCGCAGTTTTTAAAAATGGAACCACTTCAGAGGATAAGGGGAAAAAAGAGAAAGGGATGCATTTCTAAAACAGTCTGTATGAGAAGACATCTCAGTTTGTGCACAGAAAAATTGTAAATACTCCCTTCCCTCTCCTCCCCTACCCTGTCCTGCACACGAATAGTTCTGTTTCAATACTGCGTCTCCTTAAGGCGGATTTTTATTTCTTTAATCACATACTTAGCACTGCCTAATTTGAAGTCAAAGTGTGGTCCCACAGGGTAAAAATACAACCACATTCTGACCCAGGTTTATATTTGCTTTTCAACTCATTTACATTTTCTGCATCTGTTTCCTCAAATGCCGGATGTTCCCTTTCTCCTTCACAGATACTAGTGAAGGGCTTTAAAAACAAAGTTCCATGTAAATACAGTTTCAGGTCACCTATCTAGTTTTCTCTAGGAGGCCCCCGGCAGGGTGAGGAGAAACCCACTCTGCACACTTTGTCGGTCTAGGGAAAGTTACCTTTGGGTCGCCAGTGCCCATCTCAGTGCTTCAAAGAGGTCAGCGCTCAGTAGAACTGTTTTTGCAACTGTTATTTCTGTGTCACAACTTCAGAAAACTCACAAAGAGGTGGCTTCCTAACTATTCCCTGTCATAATTTCCTTTTTTTTTTTTTTTTTTTTTGCGGCACTGGGGATCGAACTCAGGACCCTGCGCTTGCTAGGCAGGCGCTTATTCCACTGAGCTATATGCCCAGCCCCCATAATTTCCTTTTGAAAAATGTCCCTGGGATATAACAGTTTTGAAGTCACAAAGTTGTCTTTTTGTTTTGTTTTGTTTTGTTTTGTTTTTTGCAGTACTGGGGATCAAACTCAGGACCTTCTGCTTGCCAGGCAGGCACTTGTGCCACTGAGCTACACCCTTGGCCCCCTGAAGCTGCAGAAAGGTGCACAGATAAAAAATATGATAAAGGGTGGTTAGCAACCAACTGTCCTAGGTGGCTAGAAGATGTGAACCCACCACTGGGCACGGAAACCCTCTAGGGTTATAATGAGCTCCGGGGGCCTCTGGAGATGAGAGCAGTGAGCCGTTGTTTTATTTTAGTATTATTATTTTTGTTGTTGTTGTTACCGGGGATTGAACTCAGGACCTTGCGCTTGCCAGGCAGGTGCTTGTGCCACTGAGCAACGTCCCTGGCCCAAATTGTTGTTTTAAAACCTGGAAAGGCAGAGAGTGTGAAGGTGCTTAGGAGAAGACTCAGAAGCCCTAGAAGAAGAGGGTGTTTCAAAGGACTGGCCGCCACCTATAAAGTATAGAAAGTATTTAAAGGGGGGGCGGTACACACGAAAGAACTGAGACCATGTCTGTCAGAGGATGAGACATTTTATTTGATCATTGGCTGGTGTAAACTAAGGAAAACTAGGATCTTCTAAAATTAGTACTGATTTCCCAATTCTGTATTTACATTGATTTGCCAAGATGTATCATCTCCAGATAAAGCAGAAAGTCCTTTCAGGACTGAGTTGGGTACCATCTTAGCGGTGACTGCTCAGAGATACCCGGATCCTGGCTCAGGATTAGAATAGCAAGTCTGCCTCGTGGTCAGCTGCCTGGTGTCCAGGACACAGCACCTCTTGCAAGCGTTCTTAGTTGTCCCCTTCCTCTCATTCTGCCCGAGCACTGGTCATGGGCGCTGGTGGTACTAGCTTTAAACCCTAACAAATCACCCTTTAGCCTGGTAGCAGGTGTCTCTGTCTACACTGACCCACCTCTCAGAGCTGCAGTGTCTTGTTTTATAAAATGAGGCCGTTAGTAACTTCTACCAGCTAACAAATCCCTGTAGGATTGTTATAAAGATTTGAAGGATTGTGGAATTGACCCTGAAACTTAAGTGTAGCATCTACTGTATACGAGCCCTGGAAGCGATTTCCTTTCCAGATTTACTTAGGTGGAAAGAAGAAATTCAAGCACCTGTGCTCAAGTTGCTGTATAGGGTTGCTGTACAGTGTCCATGACTCAGCGCTCATTTCCCGGAAGGTCGGGGGAGCTTCAAGCACAGCCCTGGGATGTGCCTTCAGATGAGACAAGCGTGGTGCCAGCCTCATGGAAGTTCCTTCTGCTGAGTGATGGGGTCACACGGGGATGAGGTTGTGGGGTTCCTTGAAGAGGGGGCACAACGTCAACACTTGTCTTCCAGAGAGCTTAAAAAAGAAGGGGCAGCTAGTTGTGCCTCATAATGACTCTGCGCCCACTCCCAGTGTCCTATTCATTAACTGAGAACAGCCAGCGCTGGCGTTAGCCAGCATCAGCAAACTGGAGGGACAGCTGTGGAGTGAAACAGCCTGCGCTGCAATAGCAACTTTGCAACCCACTAGCTCTGTGTGATTGTGACTTATTTGCCCTCTCCGGCTCCGTTTGCTCAGCGGAAACCTCAGGACACTATTTCTGATAATACGCCTGCCTCCCGGGGCCCCTGGGCAGCTTCTGCATAGCATGTGCTTAGCCTCCGAGTTAGCCTTCCGTGAGCAGCTTATTGGGCAGGTAACAATAATTCTCATGCCTGGGGCCAAGCACTGGTCAGAAGGTAGAAATCCTGGTCTTCTGACGCCAAACCCCAGACACTGTTGCCATGTGTTACTGTGCTGCATGTTAATTATTTCCTTACGTGACTAAAATCTCATGGCGCTGTTTGTGCTATTCCAAGGATGCCAAAGTATGTTAAGTATGCGGAGCTGAAAAGATCATTTTAAGTGGAAAATTATATGGTTTCACCGTTCTTTGCACTTGCTTGAGGGAAAAAACCCACAGTACAAGACCATTTCTCAGCTTCCCAGGAACTCTGCTTCCCAGTACTTACGCCCAAGTCTTTGGTAGGAAACCAGTTACAGACGGCCCACTAAAAGGACTGTGGATGGGCTCCTAGAAAGACTGCGGTGCCTTCTCTCCTCTGTGTCTCAGGGTGACGTCGCTGTTTGTGTTCCTTTCAAAGACGTTTTCTAACAGTTTGCTGTAGCTTGCCCCAAACAAAACAGCATGTAGCTGCAAGTCACGCCAGCTCTCTGCTTCACTGCCTGCCCGGCTTAGGCAGCCGGTACCCGGCTCCTACCCTGACCACCCCGGGGTTGGGCGCCCAGCCAGGCTTCCTGGGTACTGAACCTTGTGGAATCCATAAAGTTAATGTTCCAGACTGGCTTTACTTATCCTGGTATGAACTTCAGACAATGTAGCTCTGGAGAAATCCACAGTGACTCTCTGACTTCATATCACGATATTTTTTTAAATTATCAAAAAGAAACATTTACCAACACAGACCATATTCTGGGCTGTGAAACCAACCTCAATTCAAAGAATTTAAATTACACAAAATAGGTTCACTAAAATCAGTGAAGGGTTGGAGATACAGCTCTGTGGTAGAGTGCTCTCCTAGCATATGTAAGACGCAAGACACTGGGCTCCATCCCTAGGACTGAAAAAAATGAAAAAGAAAAAAAGAATTAAACAGAAAAAGTCACCACAGAACCTCTAGACAATCATGTAATAGTATTACATGAAATAATTTAATGCCAGTAAGTTCAGATATCTAGGTGAAAAAGAGGAACTCCTTCAAAGAAACAAACTACAAAATCTCTCTCAAGAAATAAGATATATTTAATAGTTCTATGATTTATTAAAGAAATAGAATTTATAATTGAAACCATTTCAACAAAGAAAACTCCGGGCCCATGTACCTTTGCTGGCAAAGTCTGCCACTTCAGAGATAATACCAGTTTAACACCTGGAGAACATAACACTAATTTTGTCACAAAGGTGCAGAAAAATGGGTCTGTCAGATCCACATTTATTCTTTAGAATACTTCTATCGATGAATTATTAATTTTAATTATGAGTTTTGTTATATTAAACAGTGAGCACTTGACAAGAAAAAAAGTCACAAAAATAAAGTATTGGATTTTTAATATTTATTGAGGGTTTATAAAAAAGCATCAAAATTTTCAATGTTGACCGTATTTTGGTGTACAAAGGCTAAAGAAGAACAACACAAATGAATTATTATATGAACTACAGTGAAAATATAGATAGCACGCTACAAAAAAAATAACCTTTACTTTAATCATCACACTGAGGCAGTCTGCACACATGACAAAACATGCTCCATACCCATGTATCGCTTACTGTGACAAGAGCACATTGTCTTTGGCTTTCCTGGCCTTTTTGTAGGACGTACTTGACATCTCAGTGGTCTTGCTGTTTTGTCAGGCGGTTCTTATTATGTGGTACAGTGTGTAGTTAACAGGAACATAAAATATCAATAAAATAAAGTATTAAATTCTTAATATCTATGGTGCATTTAGAACAGACATCAACATTTTCACATCAGCTGTGTACTTGCTTACAAAGCCTAAAAGATAACATCAGAAGTAAATTCTTATATGAACTACCACGAAAATACCAATAGAGTTCTACCATGGAAATGAGGTTTGCTTCAACTGTCACACCCAAGGCAGTCTTCACACACGACAGCTGCATGTTCCATGCACACGTCTCGATTTCACTGACAGCATCTGTGCTTGGCTGTCCTTTCCTTCATGCCAGCCTTGTCACCTCTCTTCTTGTTTTGTCAGGAGCTTCCTACTATACTGTACAGCATGCACTTAGCAAGGACATAAGATATCAATAAAATTCAATATCACATATGTAATGAGTACTCAAAGTAAACAATATTTTCCCATCAGCTGTTTATTTGCTTACCAAACCTAAGAGGTATCAGAAATAAAAACCTATGTGAACTACAAGGTAAATACAAACAAAACGCTACAGTCTGAGACACACAGCCAGACACTATTATGCTAATAGGGATGGGTCCACTGGACCCAGTGTTATGCTCCTAATAAATTCCTCTAGAATAGAGAAGGAAACAGGCCCTCGACCATTTTACGAGATCAGCATTGCCCTGATACCAAAGCTGGACAGTATAGACCAGAATCACTCACAAACAAGAATATGAACATCCTCAGTAAACCATCACTGATCAAATCTAGCAGTAGCTCAGGACAGCACATCATAAATTAGATCTATCCCAGAAATGAAAGGGTGATTAAACATTTTTTAAAAAATCAATGTAATTCATTGTATCAAAAGACTACATAAGAGAAATCACAGGAGGTGGACAAGTGGTGTAGCATCTCAGTGGTAGAATGGTAGTGCTTCAGTTCCCGCTCTCTGCCACTGCCTATAGCCCAGGGTTCAGATCTGAGGATAAGAGACAGAGAGAGGAGGAGGGGGAGAAGGAGTGGGGAGGGGGAGGGGAAGAGGGAAGGGAAGCAGCAGAGAGGGAGGGGGAGGGCAAGGGGGAGGCAAAGAGAGGACTTTCTCAACCTGGGAAAAGGCGTTGGTGTTAATTACACATTGCTGCGTAACAAAGCACCCCAAACACAATGCAAACAGTTATCTCCGGGTGCCTCTGGCTGAACTTCTCTTGCAAAAAGAACCAGTGTTGTCAGCTGGGGCTCGCTGGAGCTTGGTGGTGGCAGGAGCTTACTCCAGGTTCACTGGTGGTTGTCTCTAGGACTTTTCCCTCAAAGATTATTGGACTGATTTCCCCAAAAGAAGCAAAAATACCTGTTCCCACAGAAGGCTATGCATGAATGTTTACAGCGATGCGATGCATCCTCATCAAAAACTGGGGTCGGGGGACGCAAATATGCTCCTCACCAGGGATAGATAACACACAGCGGTACGTCTGTGCGGGACTACAGCTGATGCTCTGATGCACCACAGAGCATTTCAAAGGCATTCTGTTCAGAGAAAGAAGCATCCTCAAAAAGCTGCGGACCGAGCAATTCTTTGTTTACAACCGTCTGGAAAAGGCAAAACTGTTCGGACAGAGAAACAGGTCTGCAGTTGCCACTGGGAGCGCTTTGTGGGAGGCTCACAGTGCAGCCGTAGGCCACCCCGGACCCAGTTTAGGCCCTAGGCATCCCCCACCTGCTCACCGCAGTCCACCTCCGCACTTTCTGGCAGGCGGCTTGGCTTGGGGGCAGGTGGAGCAGGACAGAGGGCGCGCACCACCGAGGCCAACCCGTGGAGCCCTTCGGAGCGGCCTCCGCTCCGGCCCTCGCCCTCACTCCGCACCAAAGCTGCAGCGGACAGACTGCGGGCACCCGTGGAGTGACCTCGGTCCTTGTAAGGTGTGGGCCGGGGTCCCAGGGGTTGCGAGGGCCTGCGCAAGCCGGTTTCTTCCCGCAGACGCTAGGACAGATGCGTTCGCCATGACCTGCCGGATTGGATTTTTTTTTTTTTAATGTACTGGGGATTGAACTCAGGACCTTTGCACTGAGCTACATCCCCAGCCCTTTTTGTATTTTTTGAGACGCAGTCTTGCTAAATTGCTATATTGCCCAGGCTGGGCTCGAATTCAAAATCCTCCTGCCTCAGCCTCCGAGAGTGCTGGGATTACAGGAGTGCGTCACCACCCCCTGTCTGCATCTCGCAATCCCGCGGATCTTCACCAGCAGCTGGACGTGCAGGGGCCGCAACCCAAGGCTAGCACAGCTCTGCTCTGGAGCGGGGCTCCAGAAGGGCAGGCGGGCGTGGCTCGGAAGCTCCGCCCATATGGGGGCCGGTTCCCATGGCGACGCGGGCGGGCGGGGTTAGCAGAGGGGGCGGGCCCTGCGGACGCGGGCTCCCAGAGTCCGGGGAAAGAGTAGCAAGGTGCCAGCTGCTGTCCAGAAGGTCCCTCCGCCCCGCGGGAGCCGCGGGGTATCCTCTTGCGGCCGGCAATTGAGACCCGAAATTAGAACCGGGGAAGCCCTTGGCCTTCCGGTTCTCCCGGCGCCCGGGCGTCAGATCCGATGAACCACGCGATTGAGCGCATAGATCGTCTTGCAGCCGGCGCGTTGAGGATGCCGGCTTGCATTTTGATGGCAGGGTGTCTGGCAGGCGGGGAGCTGGGGCGCCCACGTCCCTGACCGCGTTCTCTGCCGAAGCAGGGCACGGCGTGGGGCGGCCTCAGGACCGACCACTGGAGTCGGGTCCCTAACGGTGCCCTCCGAACCAGGTCCTCGACAGCAGATCCTGTGCGTCTGGACCGCCTAGTTTAGCCGGACCTTGCCGTTATCTCTGAGACTTTAGAAAGCAATGTGAAAATCCATTGCAAGATTTATACCTCTGGGATGGAGAAGTATGAAAAAATCGGGAAAATTGGAGAAGGGTCCTATGGAGTTGTTTTCAAATGCAGAAACAGGGACACGGGTCAGATTGTGGCCATCAAGAAGTTTCTGGAATCGGAGGACGACCCTGTCATTAAGAAAATCGCCCTTCGAGAGATCCGCATGCTCAAGGTAATGATTCACGTTTTCTTTAAGGTGATTTTCAGGGATTGAAAAAAAATAAGAATCTTGTTTTGTAGAATGAGCGTGTTGTGGCCTTGGTGACCTGTCCTTCCTTCATGGCCCTGTGCAGTGACATTGACGGGGTCTGTGCGCATCAGTTACATAAGGACCTAGGAAGGGAAGGTGCGGGGTAAGATGCTGAAGCATATTTTATTTTTCTTCCCAGTAGCTCCTCTTCCATATCACCTGCAGATCTGGATTGTTAAAAACCAGTACACTGAGATGGTACAGGAACTTAGACCAACTCAATTTTGCCAGCATTCTGGAATTTTAAACTTCTAGGCCACTTTCTATTGGCATTCCCGGTCCATTAAGAGAATTAGTCATTCTTCTGTGGTCAGACTTCGAGAAAGGCAGCAGGATTGTGTTATACTGCGCTTGTACCTACTGAAAGAAGGGGTCCTCAGGAAGTAGTGACTTGACCGCTTCCTCAGCGCGCTTTAGTTAGCCCTGCGGAAAGTGACACAGGGGCTCGTTATGACCTGAAAGTATTTTCCTCTGAGGGAAAGAGGCTTCTTCTGGGAATTCAGCTCAAATCACAGTGTGACGTGACTCATTCACAGGTGGGGAAGTGTCCCAGGTTTGCTCGTGTCCCTGCATCTTCATCTCTCCAGGCCTCTCTGAGAATGTTTACCCATGGGTAGTGCTGGGGTCTTTTCTAGATAAGAACCTTGAATGGGAAGTGGCCAGCTGTGGGTAAACCAAAACCAGTGCATAAAGCCCAGTATTCTTTGAGGCTGAAGCAGGAGCATGGCAAGTTCAAGCCCCACCTAGGCAACTTAGTGACTTAATGAGACCCAGTGTCAACATGAAAAAATAATAGAGGGCGGGAGTGTAGCTCAGTGTGATGGCCCTGTGTCCAGTCCCCAGCGTGCAGGGGGGAGAGGGAAACTTCTGTCTTAACTAGCAGGATATTATCTACTCTGAGAAGGCCTCTGCCTCCTAGGGAGGGTGAGACCCGGAGAGTTCTGCCCATCTCACAGGGTGGACCACTCTGGCTTCCCCGCCTCTACTCTCGATTTCGTCTTCCTTTTCTTAGGCTTCCCGTAGGGGAGAAAGTGCAGTTACGGCACTCACCTCTGGCTGTGCTAGGGGTTGAATCCAGAGCCTCGCATGTGGCATATGCTAGGCATGTGCTATGCCACTGTGCTCCATCTGTAGTCTGAAAATTGTACCAAAAGGGGCCAGGAAAGCAGACCTTTTCCTGGAAGAGAGGTGCTGTTTCCCAGCTGTGCAGGGCACCTGTGATGTGGTTCCCACCCTGTGTGTTATGCCACCGTGATCACAGGCACTGCTTCTGAGAGAGCGGAGTGCCCAGGACGCAGACCTTGCCTCTGAACCTCCACATCGCAGGGCACATTCTTCGGCACACACTAGATCTCCGAGAAATGTGACTGTTGCATTGAAAACAGAAAGTGAACAAAATAAGCTCCTAGTGAAAGCAGGTGTGGGCAGCGCATTAGGAAGGGAGACCTGCGTGGGGTGTGACGGTGCTGAGGGCTGATCTGCGCTCGCAGCAGAGCTCTGAGGTCCAGGTGTGTGCACAGGAGTCTGCTTTCAAAGCATGTGGACTCCCACTCGCTGAAGCACATGCACAGCTGTGAACACTGATCTGTATGATGTGCGGGCTGGATTCTCGGGAGAGTCTGTGTTTTCAGACTTAACTGTTCAAAATTCTGTCATTTTCCTAATACCTTCTAGGTATTGGATGAATATTCGATGAATGCGTGAAATGAAGGTATGTTACTTAAGTCAGGTCATCTTTTCTCTGTGTATCTGTCCAGTAAATACTCAAAGAGCCTCAACTGTGCCCTAAACAGTGTTTGTGCAAAGTTGTACGCTGTCTATTCTTGAAAAGGAGGTGCAGTGAATTTCCCCTGCACTGTCACCCCCCCCCCCCGATACACTGGGTCCCTAACAGGCAGAGCTTGTGTCACCCAGCGTGTGTTCCTGTGCCTGCCAACAACTCTTGAAATGGCTGCGGAATCATGAAAGTAAAGCATGGGGAGGCAGGGCTGAGCTTAGGTGCTTACGTGAAAGCTCGTTCCCTGAGGGAACACAGGTGCCCCCAGTCTTGGCTAGGATGCCTGGAGGAAACAGGCAGGGAGAAGGAGGAGGGACGGAAGCCGGGATCCAGCAGGAGGGGGTGACGTTTCATTTCTTGGTGCCCAGGCCCAGCCCTGGAGAAGTGGGGGAGCAGATAGCTGCACTTGGTTCCGCTGCCCTGGGGCTTGGAGCAGGGTCCCTGAGAGCGGGAGAGTGGGAGGTCTAGGTGGGGTGTTAGGGCCCGCTGAGCTGGGACTAGAGTTATCCTCCAGTGCTAGGGACAGAGGCAGTGTCCACAGGCCTCCCCGCTTCAGCGAGGACAGAGAGACAGACCGACAGACAGACAGGCAGGATGGGGCCAGATGAGAGATGCTTTGAATGCTGAGCTCTCTTAAGGCTTTCCTCTGAAAGGGAGCATCGCTAGCCAAGATTATGTTACTAGGAAGCTGTCATGTGCAAGTTTTTTAGCATTCGTGAACCAATGTCATTTCAGAAAACTTTTACAGATTGGGAACGTGTTAAGCTTTTTCATTATTAATTTTTGCAGGGCTGGGAATCAAACCCAAGGCCTTTCCCAGACTAGCTGAACCCTCTACCATGAGCTTGACCCCAATGCCAGTCAGAATTTTTAAAAACCCTGTCATGATTTTTAAAAACCAACTACTGTTACCACCACTTCCTAACATTTTTAATATTAAAATGAAAGAAAGCTGGGCATGGTGGTGCGTGCCGGTCATCCCAGCTACTTGGGAGGCTGAGACAGGAGGATACTGAGCTTGATGCCAGCCTAGCAATTTAGTGAGACCTTGTTTCAAACTTTTCTTAAAAGGGAAGGGATATGGCCTCTCGCTCAGTAGCAGAGGGCTTGGCTAGCATACTTGAGGTCCTGGGCTCAATCCCCAGCAACACAATTAGAAAAAGAAAGAAAGGATGAAAGGTGGTGGGGAGGATGGGAAGGAAAGAAGGGAGGTGGGGGAGGGGAGAAGAGGAGCGGCAAGGCGAGGCGAGACACTTTTAAAAAGAAAAAGCACAAGGTAGCACACATCTATAATCTCAGCACTTTGGGAGGCTGAGGCAGGAGGATTGAAAGATCAAGCCCAACCGGAGCACTTCGGGAAATAATTGAGACCCTGTCTTTAAATGGAAAATAACAGGAAAAATAAAAAGGCCTGGAATGCAGTTCAGTGGTAAGGTCCTCAGTTCAATTTCCAGTACTGAAGAAAGAAAGAAAAGAACAGCCCTCCCCAAGAGAAAGTGGTTGACAGCTATAAATAACAGCTTTCGTGTGGGTGCATGTGTGTAATTGCAAGCGAATGTATGGTTGCTCTCTTTTCCCTTGTGTCACTATTAACGGAAGTAGTGACATTTTTTGTTTTGTGCATCCTCAATCTCGTGACAGTTAAACATGTGTCTGGAAACAGAGAGATTCCCCAGATCCACTGATGCCCTAGTGTAGGATCTGTGTCCAGTGTAACAAAATACTGGAACTGTAATGCCACTTCCCTACAAGGCGCTAGTCTGTTCGCTTTTACGTTATAGTAGAATTTCGTTTCTATCTAACCTCAGAATTCATAGGTATGTTTTCCAGACTCTTAGCAATTTAAAGCAATGTCCAACAGCAACTACCAGACTCTTTTAAAAGCTATAGTTGTCGATTCCCGGGCGGGCGGGCGGCGACTCGGCGCGGGCGCCCTCCCGGCCAGCAGCGGCGGCCCCTGAAGACGCCCAGGACCCCTGCTCGGCGGCGGCGATGGCGACCGGGTGAGCAGCAAGGGAGCGAACCTCCTTAATAAACACCACCAGCTCGAGACAGACTTGGTACTCCAATAACTGCTCCACATCTTGAATCTGATACCCAAAAATGGGAAAACAGAGGGGCAAATCGCAGTCTCAAAACTCAACCCCACCCAGAACAAGTTTTGAAGAGGAAGAAACAAGGGAATCAGGA
>PVLD010031775.1:0-15370 GCA_004027595.1 Dinomys branickii
TTTTTTCTCCTCCCTCATCTCTGTTGCCCTACCACTCAATCAGTCATCTTCCCTGTGATAATAACTGTACTCCTGGGTTTATCTATATCCTTGGACTCTCACCTTGGGAAGAGATATAGCTGCCTCAGGCTATACTATAACATACAGGGGTGTATACAAACTGCCATGGTTGGAGGTGGGAAAGCACATATGCTCACAGTGGACCGCCCAGCTCCACCCTGTCGTCGTGCTATGGGTGGGGGCGGGTCCAGGCAATGTGGCTCCAGCATTACCGTTCCCCACCCCGGGCAGCTTTCACCAGCAATTTTGAAAAGATCCTGTGGACCCACATTCTTTCCAATGCTTAGAATTATCAAACTTCTAAAATTTTGCTAATCTAACAGGTACCAAAAGTTACCTAAATGTACCCTCAATTTCCATCATCCTGTCACTAATGATAATGAACGTCTCTCATATTTTTATTCATTTTACATTTATCCCATTCTGTGCTTGTTGTCATTTGCTTATCTTTTTCTAGTGTGCTTTTCTTATTAGTTTATAGCAGTTGTTTTGAAGGTTTTAAAAATTCTTAATACTAATCTTTTGCTGGTTGTGTAGGGTGCAAAGATCTTTTCTCAGCCTATGAACTGTCTTTTTCATTTTCTTTAATGTGCCTTTTGATATATAAAATTCTTAATATTAGTATAACCAAATTTATCAGCTTTTCTTTTGTAGTAAATACTTGTTGTGACTTATTTAAAATATTTCCCTTTTCATATGTATTTTCTATTAAGAGTTTTACAGTGATGGGTAATTTTTGTGTTTTAATATTTAAATCACCTTGGGTTGATATTTTTTACATGATGTAAGCAGAGATCCAATCTCACTTTTTACATATAATTTTTCCAGTTCCATTTATTATACAGTTCCTTATTCCCCTATTGGTATGATATGCTACTTATGTCATATACTGAGTTTCCATATTTTATGAGTTTATTTCTGAACTTTCTAATCTATTGTATTGGTCAGTTTGTCCTTGTGTGGCTATATACTGTGTTAATTATTTTGTTTTCATGCTACATCCTTTTATTTGGTAGCACAAGACTTTTCTCCCACTTTTTTCAGAATTTTAGAACATGAAAAATCCTTGTTAGGGTATTAGAATCTGTGGATCAAATCATGGCCAGCTGAAGAACTGACATCATTATGATACTAACTTTCCCTATCTAGGAATGTGTTATCTCCTTCCATCTATTTAATTTCCAGTATCTTTTAATAAAATTGTACATTTTATGTAGAATATTTTTGCACATTTTGTAGGATTTATTCTTAAGTATTTGATACTCTTATAGTTTTTAAAATGTGTCTTTCCTTTAATTATATTTTCTAAAGTGTTGATATATAGGATGCAAAATACTTTATCCATCTTATTCCAAGATAACTAGCTGAGTGCTCTTATTACTTCTAATAATTTGCATATTGTTTGGGGGTTTCTATGTAAGTACAGTAGACCCCAAGCACACGCCTAAAGCCATGGACAGTACCAAACTCTGTGTATACTATGTTTTTCTTTACTGTACATACCTAGGATAAAGTTTAATGTATAAACTACTCAGAGTAAATAGTTAACAAGGACAGTCACAAAACAATTTATGACAGTGTAATGTAATAAAAGAGATGTCATCATGCTACTCACAACAGCATACAATTTAAAACTAAGCTGTTTATTGCTAGAATTTTCACACTTAATGTTTTGGCATCGCAGCTGACCCTGGGTTAGTTGAAACTACAGAAAGTAAAGCTGGATGGGGTGGGAGTGGGGCTACTGTAACTATAAAACCAAAGAGTGTCCATTTATTTCCTCTTTCTGATTCTCCTGCACACCCCTGACACACACACACGTCCTCTTTCAGTCTCTCTGCACTGGTGGTCGTGGATATCTTGCTTCATTCTTACTTTCAATGTACATACACCTGACATTTCCTCATTTACAGAGATGTTTGCTTCGGTATTTTTATATGGTAGTCACTTTATCTGGTCGGGCAATTCCCTTTCATTCTACTTTATCATAAACAGTTGCCAATTTTTAAAAGCTTCATAATATCTAAAATAACACAACTATAGTAAACAGCATAAAAGTAGACTTAATTACTGTAAGACAAATAGCAGTCCTGAAACAAGCAAAATCAGCCAACCCAGGAGCCCCATGTGTCTCTTCTCTGTTACAAGCTCTTCCAATCAGGAGTAACTGTTCTCCCACCTATTTGGGGCACAGATGTACTATGTTCTGGTAGTTTTATCACTCAAACACAAGGAACTACACACTATGGCTTGATTTGGCCTAGTAATTTTTTTTGTCTTTTGGATCTCTTTTGAGCAACAGGTTGTCCCTCCCTTTCTTTTATCCCCTCTTGGACTCCATTTTAGTGAAGACATCAGGTCATTTGTTGTGTGGTGTTTTCCTTTGTAGGTCATTGATTTTTATAATCTAATGAAACGATTGTTATGCGTGTGTGGGTCTCACTTTTAATTTGTTAATAGAGAAAATTACATTTACTGAAGGCAATCTTCTTAAAGTAGGTCAGATCATGTCATTTCTTTCCAAAGCCTTCTCTTGGACCGCAGGATAAAATACAAAGCTTTAACCATGATCTACAGGAATCCCAGAAGAGCCCTACAAATAGTCCCATCTACATCTGTCTCTCTTAATATACAATCTCCCCCCTCCTCCCTGTGTCCTAGTGACAGCAATCTTCTTATAGTTTTCACACATGCCCAGTTATTCCCAGCTTTGGTCACTGCATGCACTGTTCTCTTTCCTAGAATCCTCTCCCTGGATCTCCGCATGGAAGCTCTCTCTCTAGTATCCTCCACATCTCAGCTCAGAATTTCCTTCTTCAAACAGAGCTTCTATAATAGCCCCCTGGACACTTAAATATCAGAAAGGACAGAAGCACAGGGTTAATAGCAGTTGTCTCTGGAAGAGTGCGACACCTCTTACTAGTATTTATGCTTGTTTGCCCTTCCTGTTTTGTTTCATTTTAGTTCTCTGACAGGCACATATTACATTATAAATAAAAGCAGTAAAAGTAACCTCATTATGATGAAAGGACAATTTATTTCTTTAAAAGAAAAAGTATTTTCTAGTTGAGAGAATTATAAAGACTCCTCAAATAGCCCAAGGACTCATTTACATCAGCATATGTAAATATCAAGTAAAGATATACTCATCCCTATCCTGAGTGTTACAGAGTAACCCAATAACTAAAATTGGCTTTACTTAGTCACTTTATTCTGCCTTGTGCCAGAAGAAGAAGAACAAGGAGAAGGAGAGGAGAAGGAGAAGGAGAAGGAGAAGGAGAAGGAGAAGGAGAAGGAGAAGGAGAAGAAGAAAAAGGAATGGTGGCTCATAATAAGGTCACTTTCATATTATCTATTTAGGGACAGGAGACACACAAATGAAAACCTCTTACTCAGTAACATTGTGATCTTTCTCCTTTTGGTGCATGTGTCTCAAATGGCTTCATATTCTCCTAGAACCTACCAATGCCTTGGTTAGAACTCTGGTGATTTATGAATGCTAGCTGAATTAGACAGTTCAGTGTACACAACATCATGACATGGTCCTTGATAAAATGCCAAATAAAGTAAAATGAGGAACTGTCACTTAACAGGGGTATAGAGTTTCACTTATGCAAGTGAAAAAGTTCTGGACACCTGTTGTACAACAGTATCAGTACATTTAACATTATTGGTTACCAGATGGTTAAATGGTAAACATTGTGTGCTTTTTATCATCATGTTTAAATGACAAACAAGGTGGTACAGCCCCTGAAAGATCACTGTGGTAGAGGAGGTCAAGAAAGATTCAAGCCAGCCTAGGAAAGACAGCACAGCTCTGTTCCACACAGTCAAGCAGTTGGCTCAGTGGAGCACGGGAGCCAGCAGGCAGATGTGTTTGGGTCCAGTGAGCCAGCGAGGTGGCTGTAATGAGCTGCAGAGGATTTAAGATGAGTCGGAAAGTGAAAGGCCCTGGAAACAAGCTGGGTCTGGACATGAGCCTAGAGGCAATGAGCAGAGGCGAAGGTTTTTGATTTGGGAAATGTGTGATAAAAGGGGTATTCTAAAAATACTAACAAGCATTCAAATTAGGATACAGTACACATTAATCTCAACTCTGCTGAAAAGGACGGAAAAGGAAGCGCCCAAACATCCTAATGTGACAGTCAGATGACAGCGATTGCTGAGACAGACAGAGTCTAGACCAAGAGGTCACCTGAAGAAGCTTTTCGGGGAATAAAGAGCCTGCCCCCACACTAACGCGGAAGGATGGATTCCATCACTCTTGTCTCCTAACCTTTCCCAGAGAGACACAGAACTGCAAAACTGCCTTTTGCTTCCCAGCACTGTAATTAGGTAGGTAGTGGGCAGCAGTGACTCCTTGACGAAAATGCAAAGTAGCGAGAAGTAGACCTCTCCCGTGTGCATACGGGGTCACTCAGCCCCAGCTGCAGCGGGCCTGGGAAGGACTCAGGCTCTTAGTACTAACAGGGAGCCCTTGGAGGCCTTGCCCCTGCATTGCTCTTGGGTCGGGAATGAGCGGGCTCTCCACATCTCCATCTCCAGCTAGCTGACTTATCTTCCCAGACCTCAAAGATAAGAGCAGGCCCTAAGCAACCGTCCCTCCCAGCAAGGGGCCTGAGACTGCTGGAGTTGCCCTCCTGCCAGTGTTGGGGGTATTTCAAATATTTACTGAGAAGAAAGGAAAACATCAGAATTTATTTTACTGTCACATACATAGGTTTAAAAAAATCAGGAAATGTAAAGGCAAAAAGCTTTATTAAAACCATGCTTACGTTTAGTCCATGTCAACAAATATAAATGTGCTCGTATTGTACTTGTCACGGTCACTTTTCTCTCATCGCTGAGACAAAATATCCAACACCCAAAGTTGAGGAAGGAAAGGTTTATTTGGCTTATGTGAAGGTTTCAGTCTATACTTGGCTGGTTCTGAGGCAAAGTGGCACATGGCAGAGGGCAAACGTTCATGGCAGCAGAGCACAGCAAAAACAACCAGCAAAACGGAGGAATGGCGGCAAGCAGCCTCTTTCTCTCCCTTACCTTGTAAACAGCCTTCCCCCACCCAGGGGGCATGTAGCTCTCACACAATGTCCATGCTCTCCTTTTCCACAGGCTCAGGATGTGTACAGAGTAAGCACCCTGGCTTCCTGCTGAGTCACTCAGCCAAACCTCTAGACTCTCCAAGTTGACACAATGTATCAACCATAATAGTACTTAACCTCTTTGGGCTTCTGCTAAACCTGATGTTTTAAAACATGATGAGTAACCTATTGAGCATACTTTTTGATGTCAGTAATGAACATCTACAAAAATCGTGTGCTGCGGCTGCACAGTACCCACAGTGTCCAGAGCACAGGAGCTCAGGCTCAAGTCAACTAATGCCCCACCACTGGCTGCTTCATTTGCTCCCAGTACTTGGCATGGTGAACATCCAAGAACCGAATTGCACCACCTCCTTCATCTTGACGTTGTTGTTGTTGGGAAATGTGCAATCAAGTCCTACCCCAAAGGAGGAGACCTCTAATATATGTCATCAGGAAAGCTTCAGGGCCCTGGCTCACATGCCATTGTTTCCAGGAAGGCTTTTCCAGACCAGATCAATTCAGGGTGCTTTATCAAGCCCAAGTAGTTTGATATTCTGCTTAGCCACTGAGCCTTTCCTCTGGCATTTAAACCTGCCTGGCCTGGTGTTTGTCATAGGTACCCATTTTTTTCTTGAATTGTAATACGTATCTTCCTTTTCCCATCCCAAGGCGCTACTCATGTCTGGCCCTGTGCTTTTGATCTGGCCTCATCTCCTTGGCCGTAAGCCATCACAGTTTAGACTAAGACTCAGAGAGTGGTAGGAGTAAATAGGCTGATCTTATGAAGACCATCTGATACGTATCTGCCAATGCAGGCTCTAAGGGTTAACAGTAAGCTACCACTATCTCTAAAGAGCACTTCAAATGTTCTTTAGTGAAAGGGGAATAAAGCAGAACAAAGGTCAATAAAACAGACCTGATCTTAAGGGTTGAGGGAAGATCCCACTGTCTAATCCCAGGCTGAGGACAGACATGGCAGAGCCCACTCTTCCACATGGGGCATCATCTGCCAAAGTGCAGAAATAGATGGAAACAGCCCCCAGAGCCACAGGCTCAGTAGTTAGCAAACATACCCTTAGGAGGCCCCAGGATGCAACAAATTCCTAAAACAGTTGAGCATACAAAAGCTACAGATTAAGGCAGAACTTCCCAGGCTGCCTATAGGCTATGGCCCATCACAGATGGATATAGTCCCCTCTAAATGGAGCCTGGCACTAAGAAGTGCCATGGGCCAGAGTTCCACTAGGAGGGAGGCCAAAGTGAGTCCTTCTGGCTGGTCTCAGTTGCCCTAAGGAGTGTCTTCCAGGTAAACCAGGAACCTTTGTTAAATACATGCTCTCCTAGACCTGGGCAAAGAGTAGTGGTAGTTTGGGGAAGGAAGCGTGGGTCCTTTCTGCACACAGTTCTTACCTCACAGGAAGTTCCCACTTAAGACGACAGGGAACATGAGTGCCCTGTTACTAAGCTCGTAAGCAGGACTGGGGGGATGAAGTGGGGAGTCAAAAGTCAAGAACTTTAGGCTGGAAGTTAGGAAGCCTAAATCTAGCTCTCTCTGTCACCAGTGAAGAATCACACAGCATTGGGCCTATCGTTTCTACCCTAGAGAAATGAAAGACTGATTGCAATCAACTGCCCACAGAAGAGCTGCCAGGCGTGAGCATGCTTCTGATAACCCCCAGAGGACGGCAAAAGTCCCTCTATTGTGGTCAACACTTGTATATCTTGACTGAACCTGAAGCCAAGAAAGCCCCAAAGGGCCACCCATCTGATTACCTTACGTGCTAGGAAGCCTGTGTCTAGGACAACAAGCCCAGTTTGGAGCCACCTGGTATCTGCTCTGGCTCCTAAGTGCATCCTGAACCGGCCAGGGGAACCAAGATAACCTGCCTCACTTCTTTTGTTCTCCTCATGCTCTTTAATTCTCCAAGTCTGGTGCCTACTGCTGATGCAGCAAGAAGTGCAGGACTCAGCATCACCTGAGGGAGACTTTCAAGCCCCAAGAGACCCAGAGGCCCAGCACTTGATACTGACAAAGCTAAAAGAAGATTTATGAGCTAAGAATTGTGAGTCAGAATTTTGGAGTTGGCTGAAAACAAACACCATCTACCATGCAGTCAGAGAAACATACTGTCACTTGAAATATGGGGTGAGACCAGAGACTTGCAGGAAGGGGAGAGAGGAAGAGCAGTTAACACAAGGGAAAGAGCTTGCTCAATCAAGAAGGGATCTAAATTTTTCAAGTTAGAACAGAAGCCTTTGATCTCTGCTCCACATCTCACTGGCTGTCCACTGTGAACATAGCTGTCCTGCTCAAGGGTCACACCTCAAGCACACAACTCCCTGAGGTTTTCCTGACACCCAAGGAAAGCCCTCAGCCAGAGGAGAGGGGGAACTAGCCTGCCTGCAGGATGAGGGATGCAGGATCTCATCCTGGAAACAAATAATTCCATTCTGTAGAATTCCATTCTAACTCCCAGGCAGTGCTGGTAGAACCAAGTCCCTATTACACTAGTAGGAATCTTAAGAGTAGCCCTCATATTGGTTCCCCCTCTTTCCCTGTCTCTTTCTCACTCATGCTGCTTGCTTATCCCTGCTTCCTGGGGTCACCCCCAAATCCACTATCTGCACCTAATCCTTGCATCAGGTTCTGCTTTCAACTGAACACAAACCAAAGTATCAGTAGAAAACCTGGTGCTTACAAACTGGATGGAGAATTTGATGGTAACTTGGCATATTTTTTCAAGGGACAAGCTCAGTGGGGATATAGCTCAGTGGCATAAGTGCCTGCCTGGCAGTGCAAGGTCCTGAGTTCAATACCCAGTCTGGGGGTAGAGGGAGAGACTATAATCTTAGGGCTGGGGATATAGCTCAGCGGCATAAACACCTGCCCGCCAAGCACAAGGTCCTGAGTTCAATCCCCAGTACCTCAAAAATAAAAATAAACCAAAAAACAAAGGACACTAAGTTGTTTTGAAAAGCTTTCTCCGTAATGCCCTTGGTTCTCCATTCATTCAGCTGGATAGTTACCCAACTCAGCAGTAAACCTAGCTCACTTAGACCCACCCAGCAATCTCATAGAAAGAGGGAAGGTTCTGGAAATTCTTCACCAGTGCTCTGTAGCTCTTTGAAATCATTCAGGAGGGAAGAGGACTACACAACCTCAGTCTTGCCTCGCCCTGTCCATGGTCCCATGCTGAGAATACTTCAGCCCTGAGGGTGTGTGCCCCCAGTACCTTGAGGGAACCTGGAGAGACATAACATACATGTGAGCCACAAGAAAACACACATATATCCAGGAGCATACATCCACATATCCAGGGACAAGAAAAGCAGGGAAAGACACTAGACTCCTACCCAGAGTTCTGAGCACCAAGATTATGGGTCATTTTTATTCATTTCTTTGTATGCCCAGGTATATTCTACAGTGAATATGTAATGGTCCTAATTTTTAATAATGAAAGAATGACACTTGTCCCTTCCACACTATGATATCTGCAGAGCCTTACATGTGACCCATAAATGTCCAAAGATTCAGTTAATGAGGAAATCTGGGACAATGGCGTACTCTGGATCTTGTGCCTGGAAATTCTTAGACAAGAGATATGGAAACACAAAGTAGCATCAATGTCATGCATTTTCTCCCTCAGGAGCTTGGTCTTTCAGAGGAGGCGAGGCACAGAAATGCAAGTCAGTTGCCCACACACCTTTGTGCCCAAACCCTGACATTCACCACCCTGCCCTCTCTGCTTCTGTGCTACTCCTGCACCTCCCCTGCCCAAGAGCCTTGGGGGAGCCAGTCTTAGCATACTGGTCACTAGCAACACAGGCATCCTGTGTGAGTGAGGGGACTGAAGGGCAGCAGTCAGTGAACTAGGGAGTTCCTAAACCAAGCTAGCTGTTAGGTAGGCGTGAGAAGCCATCAGCTGGAAACACCGAAGGCGGGCAGGCAGGCGGAATGATTCTGGGTGAAGGAACACTGTAAATGTTGTCACCCAAAATAGAGCTGAGCTGAACTTGGCTCCCAGGCACTGCAAGCCTCCTTCCTGCTCCCCATTGGCTCCCTTCAGAGCCCTCAGAAAGGCTCCCAGGCACCACACCTCCTCCTGCTGCTGCCAGGATTGGCTTTGTCTGCTCCACTGGATGCTAGGGCAGGGGTCAGAGGAGCAACTTTGACCCAAAGCAGCAGGAGTTAGGACAGGTACAGTCCTTCCTAGCCCAGCAGCCATCCAAATGAAACCAGCCAGATGTCAGGGAACTCAAAGAGGCCAAGACAGACTTGACTAGTGGTCACGTGGACTTCCTTACCTCCGACCACAGTGTTCCTGCAGTCCCAAGCCCCGTATCAGCCATCTTTCTATCGTCCATGAACTATGCAGTCATCCAAGTCAGAAACCTCAGCGTTATCTTCTTCAATAAGTCACTCTCTTTGCTCTCTACAGGTGACTACGCATCTCTACAGGTGACTACACAGGTACCACCACACTCACTTCAGTGTATCACCTTCACTTTTTCTTACAGTTTCTGTTATACTTCAGGTCTTCATCGTTCCCCTGAACTCCTACAGAAACTTCTTAGCTGCTCTCCCTCCTTTACTCTTCCTAAGCCATCTCCACCAAATCAAAGTTGATCACTTAAATTTCCTCCTTAAGTACTTTTCAGCGGCTTCTTGCCACCTACAGAAGTCAAACCCTAGCACGGCACCCAAGGCTCTTCCCTATCTCTGGGACCTCCTCTGCCCCTTTGCTAGCCTCATCTGCCTTTTCTATATGCTCACACCTCATTTTCTAGCCTCGTCACATCTCTCAGACTTCCCTCGATTCTCCAGCCTCCATGTAGATGAGACTTTGGCCAGAGAGCCTGACGCTGCAGGCCCTGCTAATAAGCTCCTCTCCCCTGGTGGCCTCCTGTCAGCACCTATACCATCTATTTGGCTCTTGATTTGTCTGGTTGGGTAGAGCTTATTTTCCTCTGTATCATCATAACCAGCCTAAAAGAGCTTGAAAGAGGAAATTGGGTCTGCCATATTGTTTGTCCTTGGTATCTACCAATGTGCCCTAACCTTTACAGTATTTCAGGTAATCTTACAGCTTAAGATATTACCATTAGTTATCTTTACACCCACAGGCATCCCTCTATCCCAACCAAATTATAAGCAACTTGAAGATATGGGTCATGTCTTGAATTTCTTTTTACCTATCTAAACATATAGCACGTGGCACCTAAGTATGTGAGTATGCCTCGGGAAACAACTGATAAATACATAGCCCAATTATAAAGGCAGAAGATGTTCATTCACTCCACAAATACTAATTGAGCATCAGCTGTTTTCCAGGCACTGTTCAGATGTAGCAGGGAAAAAAAAAGACAAAATCTTTGTTTTCTTGGAGTCTATAGTTCTAGGAAAAGGAAATACACAACATTTATAAGACAATAAAATATATAGTTGTTAGATAATGGTAAGAGCCAAGGTGAAAAATAAAACAGAGCAAGGGGGCAATATAGGTTTGAAATTGTATCTTTTTTGTGGGGGTTGCTACCAGGAATTGAACTTAGGGCCTCATGTTTGAGAGGCAGGTGCTGTGCTGCTGAGCGGCACCCCTGGCCCTTGGTTTGAAACTTTAAACAGGGTGTCAAGAGGATCCTTACTAAGAAGACAGCAGTGGAAGAGATACAGAAGGCAGGGGAAAAAGCTGAGTCAGTAAAACATCTTCCAAGTAGAGGAAACATACAACGTAACAGGTCAGAGACAGGAACATGTCTGGCTGAGTCAGTGCACAAAATCCCAAGGATGGCCATGTGGCAAAAGGACAGAAACAAGAAGTCACATTTGAATTAGGGATGGAAGGGACCAGAACATCGAGTGAGGTCCTATTCATCTGAGTGGGAAAGAAAGATGTGTGAGGCTTGGAGCAAAAGGGTCACATAGGCTGCTACAGTTTTGATTGGTCAGTCGGGCTGCTGGGATGAGAAAAGATGAAGGAGGCCCAAGGGTGGAAGCAGAGAAGTCAGCCCGAAAGCTATCTGAGCAACTAGACAGGAAATCATGGTGGCTGGGACCAAGTGGATAATGGGAGAAGTGATGAGCAGTACTTGGATTCTGTACGCAGTTCGAGAGTGCAACCTACAGGATTTGGGAGAGGACTAGATACAAAGCAGGAGAGGTGAGGAATACAGGATGGCTTCCATTTTATCTTACAGGGAAAAGAGGGCTTTGCAGGTATCCTGGACCCCTTTCTTCTTTCCACATGCAATCCTCTCACAAAGCCTGTTGGTTTCACCTTCACCAATTACGCATCAGCTTCTCCACATATCCACTTGGTCCAAGCCAATGTGACCTCTTGCCTAGTTGTTTTAATTGTGTTCAAATAAATCCACATAAACCAGGTGATTTCCTACATTTGATTATTATGGAACGGTGTGTAATATGTTAGTATTAGGGAAAATTGGGGTAAGGAAATGCAGGGACCCTATGCACTATTTTTGCAAGTTTCTTGTGGGCACCAAGAGGAAAGCGATACACAGACTAGGAGATAAACAGATCACATTTAGAAGGAGTTATGACTCTTGAATAAAGATTTGATCAAGGAATAATGTCCCTTATGTAGGTTATGTCTCTAGCTCCACATTTCAGTAGGTATAGTACAGTATTCTTCAACTAATAAATGTAGAAGGTGCACAGGAGACAGAATCACGGTCAGGTAAACATCACAAACAACGGTTCAGCAATGGAGGCTGAAATTAGTGGTCTGTTTGGAGTGAAGAGGGACTTTCATGGTGCTTTGTTTCATTTTTTGTTTGGTTTACTTTCATGGTTTTAAGGTATATCCTCCAAGGTGTTTTAACTCTAAAGGGAAAGACAGTAACTTTATTGTGGAGAAATTCCGAGGGTGCCAGTGAACCACAAGACCAAGGCCATCATTACCACTAAGCTGTCCTGAGAAGGATGCATTGTTTCTGTTAATCTTGCCAAAAAGCGTAACATCAGCTCAACAATTAGAGACCCCTAGACAAACCCAAATGACAGTACATTCAACATAACTGATAAACATTCTTCAAAAGTGTCACAATTGTGGAAGAAAAGGAAAGACTGAGAAACTTAAATATAAGAGGAGAATTAATGGCTCAGTGCAGTGTGGGGTCCCAGGGAGGTTTATGGAATGAAAGAACCTGAGTGCCAAGCTGGTGAAATTTAAATAAAGCTC
Source organism: Dinomys branickii (assembly GCA_004027595.1). Classification (NCBI taxonomy): domain Eukaryota; kingdom Metazoa; phylum Chordata; class Mammalia; order Rodentia; family Dinomyidae; genus Dinomys; species Dinomys branickii. The sequence continues at coordinate 12,347 of PVLD010031775.1, forward strand.
ACAGTTAGTAATACTGTATCCACACTAATTCCCTAGCTTTGACCATCGTACTACAGTTATGTAAGGTGCTAATATTAGGGACGTTGGGTGAGGGGCACAGAGGACTCTCTGAACTATTTTTGTAAATTTTCTGTGAGTATAAAATTAGCAAAACAAAATTTTTGAAAAAGATTATGTCTCTTGATCTACTATTAATTAAATACCGCCCTGTAACCTTTTTTACCTGCAAAACAGGAGGACCCCAGCCCGATGTAGTGGCACACACCTGTAATCTCAGTACTCTAGGAGGCTGAGGCAAGAGGATCTCAAGTTTAAGTTCCATCTGAGCAACTTAGTGAGATCTTGTCTCAAAAAAAATTTTTTTAAAGGGCTGGCACGTAGATCAGTTAAAATGGCCTGCAGCTCAATTCCCATGTGGTGGATTAACCAACGGTCAACTTGTAATATCCAGCTGAACTGAATTAGAGTGGTTCTGAGTGTGGAAGGCCTACCAGAGGATTGTTGTCAACAGCATAAAAGCAGAAGTGGAGGGGAAGATGATGTGCTGTTGATTCTCCTGGAGAAGCTTGTCACGCTGGTTTTCCTGATATGAACTCGGCTTTTCTCATTGTTGGAAGAGCTCAGGTCCTTGCTGTTGCTGAGGATGGCTATGGTTCTCTTTCAGGGAGCTCTGGCCGTTGCCATCGCTTCCTGGCTCTAGTGCAGATCTCTCAGACTGCTGGCACAGATCTTCCACTCCACCAGTGTGGACTTTCTGGCTTCTACCACTGTCCTTTGGGCCTTCCCAGTGCAGATCCTTGATACAGGCTTGCATGAGACACTGTCGTGGGGTATTGGCCTCCAGCTGGACTTGTGGAGGACAGCTCATGGCTCTAGATCTTCAGCTGGATTCTTTGGGTCTCTAGTGTGTGGACAGATCCCCTGCCCTCTTCTGCATTTGAATTTTTGGGTGAATATTATAAAATAATCCTATAAATTCTATGTCCTGTAGTAAATCTATTTCCTTGCAAACCCTGACTACAACACCCCAGTACTAAAAGAAAAAGGAGAAGGAGAAAAGAAAAATAAGAGGAACCTGACCTCCTCTTAGGAGACTGGGCAGGTCTCCTAAAGCAGTGGCATTAGGCCTTGAGCTTCTGGGGCCTAATACAAGGATTGGAAAGGGCGGGCCCCAAAGCATTAAATACTCCCATGCACTCAGAACATCAAAGAGCCCAGTTATGGATCTGAAGTTACCATTAATGATACCAGACAGTTACCCTAAAACCTACACCCTCCATTACACTGGCCAGAGAAAGGCAGTCAGGGAGGAGGAACTGGTGCTCCTCCTGACACTGTCACTCTATCATTGCTGTTGCAGGGCCAACACAGATCTTCCCAGAACTGTGAGCTTCCGTTGATTTTGCTTCTACTCATAAAGCTACAGGGGGAAATAAGGTCTGGTTTCAAAGCCTCTTTCTGACTGCATCACTGCCTTCCAGTGACCATGCTGACTACATTCTTGAGGGAGATAGCATGGAAAAGAGTGCTCCTGGTCATCCAAATTTCTGCAAAGCCATCCAAGCCATGCATGTCCACAACTGCATGAGGCCAACACCGCAGATGCCATGGGCCACTCTGGGGCCACTCTGCTACCCACACTAGCCACAGCTCTGTCGGCATCTAGGTTCTTGTCTGGGCCCGTGCTGAAATGACACAGTACACTGTGACCATAGTTCCTTTGCCAAGAGTGCTTGGAACCCAGAGGGGTCAGGTATGCAGGGCAGGGAGAGACTCACTGATAGCAGCAGTGACTCCTAGCTGACTGAACCTCACATGTGACCACTCTGGCCTCCACAAAGGCAACTACGTTCCTACTCAAAGATGTCTGGGTCAAAGGCTCTGAATATCAGTGGCCCCTTTAGAAGACTAGTTAGAGGAAGGCCATTAACACACATTGCCCCACTCCCAGGGCCAAGCCAAAAAGAAAGGATTATCCTTTGGCATGACCTGCTGAGGGCCTCAGGGTGGGTCCTACCTCTATCAACAATACTAAAATATCCCCTTCGTCACTGGTCCCAGTCAGTACTTGCTCTGCCCAGCTATGCCGTGAAAACAGGCCATCACTGTGCTTTGTAGGATGCCCGTGAAGTATTATAGGAGGGAGCTGAGCTATGAAAAAGAGCTTTTAAGTACTGATTGCCCCAATGGGCTCTCTCATACATTGCTGGTGTGGAATGGCACAACCATTCTGGAGGCAACTTGATAGCATGTATCAAATGCCTTGAAAGTATTTCCAGCCTTTGACACCTGCCACCACCCTCCTCCTAGGATGTAGCCCACAGAAATCAGTCTCACACAAAGATTAATGTATGGAGTTGTCATCCCAGGATTACCCCTAGTAGTAAGAATATGGGTTACAATGATGTCCCACAACTAAGTTGATGAAATAAAGTAACAGACAATCCTTAGATGGCATAATATATATCCACTGAAAATCACATTTTCTAAGAACAATCTGCCATGAAGTAAGATAGGACCTCAACTGGGAGTATATTTGGAGGAGGGGGCATGGACAGATAAGATGCAGAAAGAAAATATACCTTAGTGGGGGTTATTTTTAGGTGATTAAGATGTTGACAAATCCCTTAAATTTTTCTTCTTTATATTTTTCTGTTAATTCTAAAATGTTCTCCATAGGCTGCCGCGGCACAGTCGGAGAGAGAAGAGATGGAGAAAGAGGAAGCCACTGCTTCAAACACACTCTTGGCCCAAGCCCTCGTTCCAGCGATTGCAGCTGCAGCTTTGGAGACCCATGCTCATGGAAGCCTCCCGACTCGGCCGGGGGAGAGCGGAGTTCCAAGAGCTGGTCCAGAACTGGAGAGGAGAGGACGCAGCCAGGAAAAGAGGCAATGGTGGTTGGGAACTGTGGTCAAATCCAGTGTGAGGATGAGAGGTTGCAACAGCCAGGAGTCCCCACTCTGCAGCAACCTTCCTAATCAGCACCGGGAGGCAAGGTGGAGCCAGAGCAGCCAGTACACATCC
>PVLD010031776.1:0-15367 GCA_004027595.1 Dinomys branickii
TCTTACTGGGGTGAGATGAAATCTCGATGTTGTTTTTATTTGCATTTCTCGAATGACTAAGGATGTGGAACATTTTCTCATATATTTATTTGCCATTTGTATTTCTTTATCTGAGAAGTGTGTATTCATCTCAGCTGCCCATTTCTGGACTGGGTCTTTGAATTTGGACAGGTACATGTTTTTTAATTCCTTGTATGTTCTAGATAGCAGTCCTTTGTCTGAGGGACAGCCGGCTAGGATTTTTTCCCAATTTGTGGGTTTTCTTTTTACTTTGCTGGTGATTTCTTTAGATGTACAAAAACTTTTCAGTAGGATGAGGTCCCAGTTATTGATTCTTTGAAGTGTTTCCCTTGCAGTTTCATTTTTGTTCATGCACTCTCTGCCTACTCCCATGTCTTCAAGATTTTTACCCACTTTCTCTTCCAATAGGTTTAGTGTTTCTGTTTTAATGTTTAGGTCTGTGATCCATTTTGACCTGAGTTTGGTGCGTGGTGATAGACTGGGGTCTATTTTCAGTTTTCGGCAAGAGGCAAGCCAGTCTTTCTAGCACCATGTATTAAACAGGCCTTCTTTTTTCCAGTGAGTTTGGTTGACCCCCCTTTTGTCAAATATTAGGTAGCTGAGTGGATTTTTCATTATGGTTGCATCTTCCAGTCTGTTCCATTGATCCTCAGGTCTGTTTTTCAGCCAGCACCACGCTTTTCCCCTTGGATCATTTCCCAATTGCAAGAGGAGCATCTCCTTCTCCCCCTCTATCCATCCTTTATTACTTTCTTTGTACTTTGCCTCATCCAAGTGAGAGATAGCATATGGTATTTAAACTTGTGTGTCTGATTTATTTCACTTAACATTGTATTTTCCAAGTGCTTTTATTTTCCTACAAATGTCTCAAATCTGTCATTCTTTACAGCAAAGTAGTATTCCATTATACATAGATATCACATTTTCTTTATTCAGTCCTAACCAGGATTTAGCTATTATGCGTTGTGCTATTATAAACGTTGATATGCAAGTGCCACTGCAGTATGATATCCTAAGCTCTTTGGGGAGCTAATTGTTCTAATGGCCAGAGATAGTGAGCATTTTTAAATATATTTGTTGACCTTTTGTATTTCTGTGTATTTCTTTTTTTTCTCTTGCCCATTTTTTGGCTAGACCTTTCATTGTAGGTGGTTTGATTTTTTTTAGTTCTTTGTATATTCTTGATATTAGTTCTCCGTCTGAGGAGTAGCTGGCAAAAATGTTTCCCCCTTCTGTAGGTGGTCTCTTCATTCTACCAGTTGATTCTTTTGTGTACAAAAGCTTTTAGTCTGATATAATGCCATTTGTTAACTCTTGATGCTATTTCTTGTGCAAATGAGGTTCTGTTTAGAAAATCTTTTCCTACACCTATGTCTTCAAGAGTTTTATCTATTTTATCTTCCAGTAGGTTTAATGTTTCTGTTTTATTATTTAGCTCTTTGATCCATTTTGCTTTTAATTCAGTACATGGTGGCAGAAAAGGGTCCAGATTCAGCCTTCTGCACACAGATAAGCAGTTTTCCAAGCACCACTTGTTGAATAGGCTGTTTTTCTTCCAACATATGCTTTTGGTGCCTTTGTCAAAGATCAAATAGCTGAATTTGTCCGGGGAGGTTTCTGTATGTTCAATTCTGTTCCCCAATGTACATATTGGATTTTGTTCTGCTACCTTGCCTTCTAAATCACTAAGTCAGGTACCACGCTGCCTCCTGCTTCGCTCTTATTGTCCCGAACTGCTTTTGCTATTCTGGTTCTCTTCTGGTTCCATATGAATTTTAGGGTTTTTCTTTCAAGATCTGCAGAGTATGCTGTTGGTGCTTTGATTGGAAATGCATTGAAGCTTTGTCATGGTTTTGGGAGTATGGCCATTTTCACAATATTGATTCTGCCTATTTGGGAGCAGGGGACATTTTTCCATTTTCTGATGTCCTCTTCAATCTTTTTTTTCAGAGTGCTGTAGTTGTTTTTTTTTTTTTTTTTCTTACAGAAGTCTTTCATTTCCTTGGTTAGGTTAATTCCTAGGTGTTTTATTTTTCTTAAAGCTACTATAATGGTATTATTTTCATAATTTCCTTCTCATCCTCTTCATTGTACACAAATGCTAATGACTTTTATGTGTTGATCTTGTATCCTGCTGCACTGATAAGTTCATTATTAATTCTAAGAGTTTTTTGTGGAGTTCTTTGAGTCTTCTATATAGAGTATCACATTATCTGCAAATATGATAATTTGAAATCTTCCTTTCCTATGTAGCCCTTTTGTATGTACCCCTTTCTTATATGTATCTCTTGTGTAATTGCTCTGGCTAATGTTTCAAAGCCTACGTTGAATAGAGGAAGTGACAGTAGAATCTTCGTCTTGCTCCTACTTTTAGAGGGAATGATCTTAGTTTTGCCCATTTAGTATGATTCTGGCTGTTTGTTTTTCTTATATAATCTTTATCATCTTCAGTTATGATCCTCTTGTAGCTATTTTCTTCAGGGTTTTTATTATGAAGTGGTTTTGCATTGTGTTTAAGCCTTTTCTGCATGTATTGATATGACCATATGTAAGCATACATTTATTGACTTGTGTACATTGAACCATCTGTGCTTGTTTGGGATGATAAAAACTTGATCATGGTATATGAAATTTTTGATGCTAATATCTTGAGGATTTTTGCATCTATGTTCATTAAAGAGATTGATCTATAGTTTTCTTTCTTAGTCGGGTCTTTTTCCAGTTTTGGGTTCAGAGTGACACTAGCTTCCATAACTACAGTTAGGAACAACTCCATCCCTTTCAATTTCTTTGAAGAACTTGAGAAGTATTGGTAATATAACATCCTTAAAGGTTTGGTAGAATTCAGAAGTGAATTCATCAGGCCTTGGACTTTTTTTAGTTGCAGAGTCTTCATTAGTATGGCAATTTCCTTGCTTGTTATTGGGTTTTCAAGCATATTTATGTCCTTTTGGGTTCATTTTTTGTAGTTTGCATGTATCTGGCAATCTGTCTATTTTTTTTTTCAAAATTTGGTATTTTGTTGGGATATAGTTTTTCAAAGTAGTAACTATCAGCTGGATTTCCATAGTGTCTATTGTGATTTTCCTGTTTAATTCTAATTCGATTGATGTGAATCTATTTTCACTTTCTCTTGGTGCTTTGTCTAGAGGCTTGTCTTATTTATTCTTTCAAAGAACCATCTCTTTGATCCATTGATATTTTTACTGTGTTTTTTTTTTTTGTCTCATTTTCATTGATTTCTGTTCTGAACTTTATAATTTTCCTCCTTAGTCTTAGTTTGGGGATGGTTTGTTGTTTTTAAAGTATCTTAAGATTTCCCATAAGGTTGTCTATTTGAGCTTACTCTGTTTTCCTAATGTGAACACTGACTGTGTTGAATTTTCCTCTTAGGGCTGCTTTCACTTTCATCGTGTCCCTGAGGTTTGATGTGTAGTACTGTCATTGTTATTAACTTCCAGAAATTTTAAAAGTTCCTTTGATTTCTTCTGTGACGCACTGGTTGCTGGAAGTACATTGCTAATTTTCTGCGAGTTTTGCCTTTTCCAAATTTTCTTCTGTCATTGATTTCTATTTTCATTGCATCACTGTCTGAGAGTATGCAAGGAGTCATTTCTATTTTTAATATTGATTTATGCAAGCTTTGTAAACTAGTATGTGATCTATTTTGGAAAAAGTACTGTGTGCTGCTGAAGAGAATGTATACTTTGTGGTAGAGGGGTGTGTTAATCTGTATATATCCATTAAGTCCATATGTTCAAGGGTGTGGCTCAACTCTGATATTGCTTTATTGTTTGTTGATCTGTCTCTTTGTGAAAATGGGGTATTAAAATCTACTATGACTGTGTTAGTGTTTATTTGAAATTTAATTTCAGTACTTTTTGTTTTATGAAGATAGGTTCATATGTTTATCAGTGTTATCTCTTCTTGTTGCATTGTGCCCTTAACTAGTAGGTAGTGACCTTCTTTGTCCCATGTCTGATATTAGAATTGGTACTTCTGTTTGTTGTGGGGGTCCTAGTACATGAAGTGTTGTTTTCCATTCTTTAGTTTTCAGTCTATGGGTATAATTTTGGATTAAGTGAGTTTCTTGAATGTAACAGATTGTTATATTCTGTTTTTTGATTCAGCCTTCCAGTCTATGTCTTTACATTGGAAAGTTGAGGCTGTGAACATTAAGAGATATTTCTTAGATGTGTCGGTTATTTACTATCCTTGCCTTCTTCATCTGTTGACATATTCCTGCTTTCTTCTGATGTTTTTTTCATTGCTATTTACCCACTGACCTCAGCAGTTTCCTCTGTTTTTAGGTGTGTCCAATCCTACACTTCTGTTGAGAATATTCTTAAGTATTTCCTGAAGAGCTGGTTTAACACTCATACATCTTCTGAGGTAGTCTTTTTCATGGAAATATCTTATTTCTGCATGTATTCAGAAGGATAGCTTTTCTGGGTAAATTAATCTGGGTTGGGAGTGATTTGCTCTTTGGGCTTGAAGTACCTTACTCTGAGCTCTTCTGACTCTCACAATTTCTACTGAGAAGTCCACTGGGATTCTAATTGGTTTACTCATATATGATTTATTTTATTTTATTTTTCCCTGGCTGACTTTAAAATTCTGTTTCTTGCTAGATGTCTGGTGACTTAATAAGAATATGACTTGATGAGCTTCTCTTTTCATCGTAATTGTTTGGTGTTCTACAAAGGTCACTTATTTGTATTTTATACTCTTTTCTTATATTTGGGAAATGTCTTCCATACTTTCCGTAAGCGTGTTAGTGAATCACTTTGTGCTGTCTTCTTGTTTTTCTCTAACTGCAATTAGCCTTAGTTTGGTCTTCTTGTTGTCATCTAGTAGCTGCTGGGTAGTGCTTTCTTTCTCTTATTTTCTTTTTGGCTTCTTGGTGCTCTTTATTCTAATTCACTATTTTTTACTTAATATCAGACACTCTGTCTTCACATTGGTCACTTCTGCAACTTATGACTTCCACACAGGTTTTTATTTCAGGTATTTCCATCCGACATCCTTTCAAGTGTCCCATACCCACGTTGAATCTGTCATTCAAATTCTGAACTGTTTTGGTTAACTCTTCCAGGTTTTTTTTACCTCTTTCCCCCAAATTCGCTGTGGTCATGGATTTCTGCTATCTGCTATTCATTATCTTTTTGTATGCTCCTTGCTCTGCCTAGGGAGAGTTGGGAGTTTTGAAGATCTTCTATATTTTTGCTTTCCCGTTTTCTTATTTGTATCCATATATATATATATATATATATATATATATGGCCTACTTTTGGGGGCAGTTATTGCAGATTGGGGGCTAGAGAAATGAGGAGGGTTTGTATCTTACGTGATTTTTAGTAGGATGTTGCTTCCCTATGAATAATTTTCAGCTTTGTATGTACACTGCTACTATTTACTCCTTCTGTCACTTTAAATGACTTCAAATCTGTCCCTATGTTTTGCCAAAAGTTACTTTTGTTTATAACAGCAGCCACAGATTCAGCCTTATAGCACTTCTGTATGACAGTCCTTGTAGTTATACTTCCTCCCTTTGCCTGTTCTCTGAGTTCTCTGGGACTTTATCATTTACGATTGCCCTGCAGTGAGGTAGGTGAGCTGCGGTGGGGAGAACGGGGTTGGGGGTTGGGGGGGGTGGTTGGAGGAGGAGTGCTAGACTCTAAGGAAGAAGTCATTTGAAGGGGGGGAGCACTGGCTGAGAAGAAAAGCTTGAGGTAGGGCCTAATTTTATTAATGCTAATTTTAGTTGAGTTGAACAGTTAGTATTGTGAGTTTTCAGAAAATATGTTCTGGGGCAGGGATGAGCTATTGAAGAAAGCAGTTCACTTTGTGACTAAGGAAAGCTATGTGGCTGTTCTAATTTACTGATAGGACAATAGCTAGGCAAGACATGGAAAAGGCAAAGATTTAGGCTGGGCAGGATCAAGGAAATGTACTACAGAAGGTAAGCGTGACTGTGAGGGGGCTAGGTGTAGGGAATTCACAAGCTCAGGAGGAAGAGTTTATGTACTTCGAAAAAGAGTAAAGAAATGGTTCAATAATATTGTCTCAAGGGTTTGAGGTACAGAAACTAGGAAAGTGCAATAAAAGGAAGGACCTAGACACCTATTAAATCAGAGCCAATGAAAACAAATACTCAAACATAACAACCGAATAAACACAGGAAAGCAGAAAAAAATATAACATTATCCCGCATTACTGAATAAATCAAGAAACATTTAAAGTTGCAAACCTATTAATATCCAGGGAAATGCAGATTAAACATTCCAAGGAGATGCTGCACATGTGATTCCCAAGTAGCTTCTTTGCCAGAGAGTCTGAGTCCTCAGCCCCAGTTGCTCTTCTAACCCCTCCACTACAAATCGGGGGAGCTCAGACTCAGGACGTCTTTCTGCCAGGCTGCAGGCATTCTGGGAGTCTGACCCAGCATGAATTCTTGGGTTAGATACCCTAGTTATCCCTCTCCCTGGGTGTGTTGGTGGCTTTGGTAGACAAGTTTGCTGGTACTAAGACGTCTGCTGAGTCAGGACTAGTCCTATGTAGTCAATTCAGCTATAGCAATATCAAGCTGATCCATTACAGTAGTGTCTATCAGGGCTAGCTGAGAAATCACACAGCATAAAACCCTGTTTGGGTCTCCATTTAGCCTAGAGAAGAAATCCATGGTTATAGTACAGGCATCATAATAAGTCTTGATCCACAGTTACTGTTCACTAAATATGACGGCTGTGTCTTCTCTAATGGTGAAAAACAGCATTCCACACTAATTTTATAGAATCAGTTATCTAAAGCCTAGGGGGTTGAGAACCAGATAGTGCCAGAGAGGGTAGAGAAAACAAAAAGAAAAAATGTAAGTCCTCTGCTCCTTGAGAAGGGCTTGGAAATAGGAAGGGGGCAAAGAGCCTAATGATGGTCTGTTATATATGTAGAATGGGATAATAGGAAAACTGGATACATAATTGATAATGAGAAATGGAGATGGGAAAAGATCCTGCGACATACAAATATTAGAGAAAAAAATTAAAGGGTGATAAATGAAAGGGGGGAGATGAAAGAAAAGAAAAATGGAGAAAGAGAAGAGACAGAGGAAGAAGTCAGGTGAGGAGATGTGGATAAAAGTAGGAGGGACATAAAAGGAGAATTCTGTTAGCCTCTACACACTTTACTGGGAGAAAAAAGCTAAGAGGAGGAGCAGCACACACACAAAGCCATGCTCATGGCAGAAAAAGGGACTGAAAACCAGAGTAAAAGTATGTGGGAGGAAATGATGGAGGAAAACAGCAAGAAGTAAAACACTAGAAAAGCTAAATAAGTAAAAATGAAAAAATCGTATAATCATATAATGAATAACAGAAGAAACTTTTCTATTGTTTTAGATGCATGGCTCTTTTCTTCAGCCTAGGGTCAGGGAGCAGAGCTCAAGTGGGGACATGTCTCAGTTCACACTGAAGTCTAAGGGGGCAGTCCAACGCCAGGACAGCAGTGGGCACTGAGATCTGCTCACAGTGAGAACAGGGTACCGATGTGAGCCTCCCATCCTGCGTACCTCAGGCCTCTGACCATAGGATCCTGCTCTGTGCTCAACAGCCCCTGCCTCCCAGTGGGTCTCTCCCAGTCTGTTCTCCACTGCCCACAGTCTCCTGAGACTGATCCCCTAGTGCACTCTGGGAACTTAGCAGTGTGAAGCAGCAGAGGGGCTGCCCCGGGGCCCAGGCCCACATGTGCAGCCTTCCTTGCAATGGTCCCTGTCAGCTCCTGCTCTTTAGCTGAAGCTGTGGGCACTGGCATGAGGTCATTGAACAACTTTTGATTGTGGAAGGCTGCTCTGGGAACAATGACTTGTATTTTTCTTACTAGTTCCAACTGCAGGTGATTCTTTAGGTCAGGTGCAGTTCTCAGTTCTCCACAAGCAAAACATTTTAAGTTCATTTTTCCTCCCAGGGCCAGCTAACCAGCTGCAACTGGCAGTGTGCAGTCTCTCCTCATGCTATGGCTTCTCCCTTTGGCATCACTTAAGCCTGTTTTCTTCTCCGTCAGTTTCCTCATGGTTTCCTGGTATCTTTACTTTTCTCTTTTTGCTGAGACAAAATACTCAATGCTCAAAATTAAGAAAGGATGGGTTTATTTAGCTCACAGTTTGTGGAGGCTTCAGTTCATAAGCAGCTGGCTCCAAGGCAGAGTGGAACATGGCAGAGGGCAACAGTTCATGGTGGTGGAAAACAGCAAAAGCAGCAAGAGCAAAATGGAGAGAGGAGCAGGAGAAAGCCTCTTTCCCTATATATATTGTACACAAACTACCTGCCAGGGGCGGGTAGCACTCACACCCATAATCTCAGCATTGGATCAAGGATCGATCATAAACTCTAGAAGCCACCCCATGACTGCATGAGGCTTTGGGGGGATATCCAGACACAAACCATAACACCTGGTATCCTCCACGCCTTTGCTTCCTCTGCAAGCTGTTGTTTTCCACACTCTAGACATTTGGTCCTGGAGAAGCTGAGTTGTTGGCACTCACCACTCCAGCATTTGGGGACTCCCTTAAATTTTTACAAGGATGTCAATACGTACCTATATGTGTATATATATTTATACATTTGCTTATTCTGCAGATCATTCTATAACAATTAAAAACATTCATACCAGTTTTACACCTGTATTAAGAGGGCTATACCATAGTTTCTTCAGTCCCCTGCTAGTGGGCCTTGGTATTTTTATACTTTTTGGCTGAAAAACAATACTACAAAGAATAAACGAGCACATAGGCCATTTTGCTTTTGCATAACTATATGTGAATAATAAATTTCCAGAAGTGGTGTTACCGAGTTTGAGATAAACTTATTTGTAATAGCGATTGACAAATTGCCTTCTGTGTTAGGCAGAATGATGTCCTCTCAGAGTCTGTATCTTCATTTTTGGAACTTGAGACTACATTGCCCTGCGCAGAGGGAAAAACAGACTTTGAAGATGCAGCGAAGGCTCAGGATCTTGATGTAGGAAGGTGTCTGGTGCTGTGTGGGGCTGAACTAATCAGATGATTCCTTAGAAGAAGGTGGAAGACAAGGTGAGGGAGATGTACCATAGAGAGGACCTGACCTGCCAGCATGTCTGTGAGGATGGGAAGGGGTCATGAAATAAGGGGTACAGGCAGATTCTAGAATCGCAGACTGGCTTCAGCTGATGGCCACAGAAAAACAAGAAAACAAAACAAAAACCTTGAATTCTACTTACAATCTGAATGAGTGAGAAAGTGGGGACCTCAGTTCCATAACTTCAAAAATGGATTCTCCTGCAGAATTTTAAATACAAACAGAGCTCTGCATGGCGATAGGACACACTGTCTGCTCTGCAAAGTGCTAAGGTGATGCGTACATTTTGTCTTAAGCCTCTAAAGTCACTGGAACTTGTTATACCAACAACAGAGAACCCATACAAGTTTTACAGGGTCTTCTATTTTGTACTCTATTCAGAAATTGATGAGGTTTTCTTCTACATCATCACAAGCAAAATGTTTAGATAGAGTCAGAGATTTTTGCCATTCTGATTGGTGAGAAAGTGTACATCATTGTGATTTTAATTTGTATTCTCTTGTTATGAACAGGCTTGAACAGCCTAGCATTTGTGTGTACCTATACTGAATGTCTGTTCAAGTGTGTTTGTGCCTATTTCTGTTGGGTTGTTGGTATTTTCTAATCAAGTTCCAAAGGTGCTTCATGTATTCAGAAGATGAAGGCTTCACACAGGATAAGAGTTGGAAAATTTTCCACAACTATGTATTTTTTTTAGGTGAATTTAAAAAGCACTGGCCTCTTTGTTATTTTCTCCAGTTTCTGTGAATTTTTTTTATCAGATTATTGGGGAGGCTCTGGATAACTCAAACTAAGATACCACCAAAAAGAAACAGTTTTGAGTGAAAAGATGAAAAAGAAAAAAAGAAAAAAATGGCTATTGAATAAATATGCAGGTTTCTTTACCTTCTCTCATTTTCACTTTAAATTGTTCTTCTCAAGGCCCCTCACTGAGTCTTGTCCTCATGTCCAGGAGTAGCTGTTAATTCTACAGTGGGTGATATCAGGACAACAAGGCTGTGTTGTAATACCATGGTTAAAACAAGTAGATTTTGCAGCAATTCTTCAATTAAAACTTATATTCTCAGACGGAAAGCTGTTTGAGAACGAAAGTACTAACACTTAGCATTTCATTTGTCAGCAGAGCCATGGGTATTATTATTCCCTGTGAAATACTGACACACCCTTCTCTCCAGTGACACCAGCTAACTCAGGTCATAATTACCCCTGTTACCTCGTTGCTTTTCTCAGCTATAGGCACAGCAAGCATCCTCTTGCTTGGGAGACAGATTTGTGTTTATAGCCAGTTGTTCCTTTTTAATTCAAACCAGGTTTGCAGGGAGCTGGGAGGGGCAGGGAAGAAAAACTGTTATAATTAGAGCATCATGAGGAGAAACAATAAACACTTAAAAATGAGGAGATGAAGATCGTGTAGCCAGAAACAGAAGACAGGGTTGAAGCCAGGCCTTTCTGACAAGGAGATCTGTGCTGGGTTCATTAACTGCCCTTACTGCAGTCAGAATATTTTAAACATGGCAATTTACATTAAAATGGATTTAGTGACACCATTTTCTCATTACTGTCAGTTTACATTTGGGTTCATAAACTATAATTGTAAATAAAATATGCTTTTCATTACAATGTCTATTTAGTAGAATATGGTGGGAAATTAGAGGCATAATCATGATTTAAATTATTAATTCAGCGATATTTTTCAGGTGCCATATGTAGACACTTCACTGCGCATAGTGAACATGTGCACGGTGGGCGAGCAGGGTCTGGATCTCTCCTCCGCCTCCCACCCTCTGTCCTCTGCTTGCTTTGTGTTTTGTGTTGTGATCCCTTCTGGGGGGCACGTGAAAGGGGCGCTTCCCAGCGCTCAGCTTGCTGCTCTCTGTACCATTGTTTTCATCTCATTTGTCCTGCTGAGCTTCAGAGGGGCCCTCTGAGTGGCACCCCTTTCCCGTCCCATGCTTTGAGTATGCTGAGAAAGGAGTGACAGAGTAAGAGATCAAAATACCAGCCTCATTCTGGGCAGCAGTGAGTTTGGGGGATAAAATATAGTCTGCAGGGTGAAAAGAGCACAATTTTGGAGATTTCTGGTTTATCCTGATCACAGAACAGACTCATCCCTGCTGATTAATGGCCATTCAAATGCAAGCAAGTCCTCATCGCTGGAACTATGGATGTTACTCTATCTGCTTAAGTCTTTGCAAATGTACTTAAGTCAAAGACACTGAGATGAGGATATTTTCCTGGATTAGCAAAGTGGATCTTCAATACTTTTAGAAGCATCCTTAGAAGAAAGAGGCAGGTGTAAATTAGAAGAGCAAGCAATGTGGCCACAGAGCAGAAATTTAAGTGATGTAGCCCCACAAGTCAAAGAAGGAGAGCTGCCACCACAAGCAAAAGGAGAAGATTCTCTTCCGGAGCCTCCAGAGGGAGTGGGACCCTGTGGATGACTTGATTTCATCTCATTAAAACTGAACAGGAATGTCAGGTCTCCAGGACCATGACCGTCTGTGCTCCTGCTACTTCAAATTACTAAATTTGAAAGAGATGGATGTGCTCCTCAACTACCTCCACTTATCAGCCCCAGGAAGGGCTGAGAATGGAGGCTTGCAGGAGGGAGAAGAGCTTGGAGGATGCTCATAGTCAAAGATGTGCTCCCCAGTGGGTCCCCTTTGTAGGTGGGACTGATGGAGGGAGGAGCCATGTGCTTGGGTGAATCTCTTTACAAAGCCCTGTCTTCTCCTTTGTTGAAATTCTAAGTTTCAACATTGAAATAATTTTTGATGGGTTTCTCGTCTCACTGTAATTCCTGCCTAGTCACTATGGCATCCAGCCAATATGGTGCTGGCAGTCATGTGTTGCGCTGAGCCCTATGGTGCCAAGCCAAAATAGCGCTGCCCACTAGAGGTCAAAGTCAACATGGCGTTGAGCACCAGAGGTCATATGCTAAGCACCACCCTTCTTCCTCTGAGTCAAATTACAACTTCCTACTTCCCTTTTGTAACATCCTGTTTCCTTTTCCCTCATTCCCCCCCAGTCCTGGTCCACCATATCAGGCAGTCCACCTCCTAATCCCCGCCGCCAGCCTGGGCCTACTTAGCTCTTGATCCCAGGACAGGCCCTTGGACGTTCCATGTTTCTTTTCTCTTCCCTACTGTGGTCTTCTCCACACCCACAATAAAGGCATTTTATTCTGCTTTGCTTCTCTGTGCACTGGAAAAAGCTATCATATTGGTGCCATGACTTGAAGCAGGCCGTGCGGATTTACTAAGGGAGGAAGATTTTGCTCACTTGGTTTGAGCCCCCTCCAGCCAATAAGCCTTTTTTCCTTCATCCGAATATTTGCCCTTGCCAGGCTTCATCCTACACCGGCCCACTCCAGTCCTCACAGGCGAGCCTCCTTCCATTCCGGGAGTTCCTGTTTCCTTTTCTCTTCTTTTCTGAAAACCGTAGGCCTGTGTCAGGACTCTCTTTCAGGACTACTGTGTCCTTCTCATCCTGTGGGATGTCCTTCTGCCTTTTTGGTGACAATTGGGAGGGTGGTTTTGGGCATTTTCTCCTCTCTCACATCCCAGAAGGGGTGATGGCCCTCTTAGGGATTTTGAGAACTGGCTGCTTCAGCCTCCAGCTCACCTTTGATTCAGCCACACATGGGAAACATTACTTCCAAGCCCCCAAAGCACACTCTGCTTAGTTGTTTCTTGTCTAATTTAAATACTTTGGGATGAAGAGACACTGTTAAACCAATATGATTAATATTTTATTGCCAGACAGCCTGGCCTCTATATAACCTAAAGAGTGAGAGCCACTGGCCTGAGAAAGGCACTTTTGACTTTAATGTCCTTAGAGGCCTAGACAATTTTTGATACCACAACAGCAAATGGAATAAATTACCATATGCTTATGCCTTTATTGGTCTCAGGGCATGTTTTTCTCTCCTTCAGGCATATGGGATTGCCCAACTATGCTTGGCCTGTTCCACATCAGCAGAATCCCCTCCTAAAGCCTCTCCTGACCCACTCGATGATGTTCCTCCTGCTTTTGCTCCCCCTCCACTGAGGAGTCTCCATAAACTGATTCTTTATCCACCTCTCAACCCAATCCTAAACAGCCATATAGCTAAACCTCCTCACCCCAACCATCTCAGCCAGTGGCCCAATCCTCTTCTCTCTACCATCCCTTGCCCATCTTTGAGCCTTCTCCATCTCCCAAACTTGCCATTTGCCTAGCCCTTGCTTTCCACATGCTGTCCTCTGACACTACTCCTTCTCCCTCTGCTCCTCCACCTTCATCCCCACCCTCAGCCCCATGTGCTTGGCCCTATGCTAGGACTCATTCTACTCCTCCGCACTTGGTTGATAGGTCCCCATTCTCTCCAGATACAACCTCTATTTTGTCTCAAGGTTCTTCTTCCTCTTCCCCTTTCCATGTCTCCTTCCTCTCCAGCCCACCACACTTGATCTAAGAGGGCATATGGTAAAAGATATCAAGATGATGACCGTCAGCCACATGGCCACCAGTGGCCATCTTGTGATGAGCCACATGGCCACTGGCAGCCATTTTTTGATGAGCCACATGGTCACCAGTGGCCATCTTGCTGCACACCACATGGTCACCCTCTGCCATCTTGCCCTGACTCCACTTTCTTGCTGTTACTCCCCCCAGACTCTACTCACCTTTCAACACCTCCTAATTTGTCTCAATCTGAACTTGTGTGCCCCCTTTGGGAACAGGCTGGCCCTGAAGGGCTAGTTCATATCCATGTTCCTTTTACCTTCTCTGACCTTTCACAGATGTCTAATAAGTTGGGGTCTTTTGCAGCTGATCCCCACAGATATATTTTGGGGTTAGAATTTGTCACTAGTTCTTATGATTTGCATTATAAAGATCTTTTGACCATTCTTAACTCAAGTCTTTCTCCTCAGCAAAGAAAAGAATTATGGGATGCAGTCCAACAGGAGGCTAACAATAAGCATAAGCTAATCCTGATTATCCTGATGGAGCTGCTGTTTTGCCATTTACACATCCCCATTGGGACTATCAGGGGCCTGAGGGCTCCTACAAGGTTAAAATAATGATTGATTGTATTATGGCAGGCCTTAAAAAGATCTCTCACAAACCCATAAATTATAATAAACTTGTTGAGCAGACTTAGAAGGACAATGAAAATCCTGCTGAGTTTCTGGCTCATCTCACTGAGACTCTAAGCCAGTTTACTGATATAGATCCGCAGTCAAATGCGGGGATAGTACTTGTTAACTCTCACTTTATCTTACAGTCAGCCCGGATGCTCAGGTTAAATTAAAAAATCTGAACTCAGCTCTCAGTCCTCACAGAAAGAGCTCTGAGCTTCGGAATTTCATGTTTTCAATAACAGAGAGGAATTACAAATCTAGACAAGCAGGCTAGCAGACTGGCAGTTGCTGAGGTGACTGCCCAATATCAACATGAGCTTTTAGTAGCAGCATTTGGGATTCCTAACATAGACAAGCCATGCCTCTTGCCGAAAACTGAAAACAGACCCCAGTCTATCACCACGCACCAAACTCAGGTCAAAATGGATCACAGACCTCAACATTAAAACAGAAACTCTAAAGCTATTGGAAGAGAAAGTAGGTAAAAATCTTGAAGACACAGGAGTAGGCAGAGAGTTCATGAACAAAAATGAAACTGCAGGGCTAGCAATATAGCTCAGTGGAATAAGCGCTTGCCTAGCAAGCGCAGGGTCCTGAGTTCGATCCCCAGTACCGCAAAAAAAAAAAAAAAAAAAAAAAAAAAAAAAAAAAGAAAGAAAGAAAGAAACTGCAAGGGAAACACTTCAAAGAATCAATAATTGGGACCTCATCCTACTGAAAAGTTTTTGTACATCTAAAGAAATCACCAGCAAAGTAAAAAGAAAACCCACAAATTGGGAAAATATCCTAGCTGGCTGTCCCTCAGACAAAGGACTGCTATCTAGAACATACAAAGAATTAAAAAACATGTACCTGTCCAAATTCAAAGACCCAGTCCAGAAATGGGTATCTGAGATGAATACACACTTCTCAGGTAAAGAAATACAAATGGCAAATAAATATATGAGAAAATGTTCCACATCCTTAGTCATTCGAGAAATGCAAATAAAAACAACATCGAGATTTCATCTCACCCCAGTAAGACTGGCCAGTATGAAAAAGTCATCCAATAACAAATGCTGGTGAGGCTGTGGAGAAATAGGGACTCTATTACACTGCTGGTGGGAATGCAGA
>PVLD010031778.1:0-15365 GCA_004027595.1 Dinomys branickii
GCCGCCCACAGAGTGGAGAGGCAGGAGGCCACAGCCTCGAGGCAGGCATAGAGCTGGGTGTGGTGGGATGTGTACTGGCTGCTCTGGCTCCACCTTGCCTCCAGGTGCTGATTAGGAAGGTTGCTGCAGGGTGGGGACTCTGCTTCAGTGGCTGTTGCAACCTCTCATCCTCACACTGGATTTGACAACAGTTCCCAACTACCATTGCCTCTTTTCCTGGCTGCACCCTCTCCTCTCCAGACCTGGACCAGCTCCCGGAACTCCGCTCTCCCCTGGCCGAGTCGGGAGGCTTCCATGAGTGTGGGTCTCCGAAGCTGAAGCTGCAATTGCTGGAACGAGGGCTTGGGCCAAGAGTGTTTGAAGCAGTGGCTTCCTCTTTCTCCGTCTCTTCTCCCTTCGACTGTGCCACGGTGGCCCTCCGATCCTTTCCTCCAGGAGAGGTTCTGCTTGGTCTTTCCTAGGGCTTCAGTTCCCATTTCAGATCCCTCTTGGGTTCAGGGTACACACCTCTCTCCTTTCTGTCTTCATATTGCTATATTTCATTGTCTGTGTGGTAATCCTCTGGGAGGTTCTCTCTCTGCTGCCTACCCGGTCGCCATCTTCCCAGAAATCCTGTCAATAAGTTTTTAATCAAGTTCTCAATCTCATTAATTTATATTGGGTTGTTCAGGATTTTTTATCTTCTTGACTCAACCTTGATAATTAATACTTATCTAGGAATCTGTCCATTTCTTCTAAGTTTTCTATCCTATTGGAGTAAAGATTTTTAAAGTAGGAATTAATGATCTTCTGAGTTTCTGTAGAATCTGTAGTAATTTCATCCTTTTTATTCCTTATTGCATGAATTTGAGTTCTTTCTTTTTTTGATAAGGTTGGTTAGGGGTTTATCAATTTTATTTATTCTTTAAAATAACCAACTCTTTAATTCATTTATTTTTTTGTAGGGTTTTCTTCATTTCAATTGCATTAATTTCTGCCCTGATTTTATAATCTCCTCCCTTCTTTGGGCTTTGGGCTTGACTTGTTCTTCTTTTTCTAAAAGTTTGAGATGCAGCATTAGGCTATTTATTTGTTCTCTTTCTGTTTTCCTTATGTTTAAGTTCAGTACTATAAATTTCTCTTTGAGGACTACTTTCATTGCATCCTACAGATTCTGATAATTTGTATCTACATTTTCACTTGTTTGTAGGTATTTGTTAATTTCTTTTTTAATTTCTTCTGTGACCCATTGGTTGTGCAGGAGGTTCTTGTTTAATTTCCAAGTGTTTATGGAGTTTTTGGAGTTCCTTTTGTCATTAATTTCCAATTTCATTGCACTGTGGCCAGATAATATGCATGGGATAATTTCAATTCTTTTGCATTTAGGTAGGGATGCTCTATGGGCTAGAATGTGCTCTATTTCAGAGAAAGTCCAATGTGCAGCTGAGAAAAATGTGTATTCTGATGTTGTGTGATGGGACACTCTGTATATATCTACTAAGTCCATTTGTTCACAGCGTTGGTTCAGATCTGTTATTTGTTTGCTAAATTTTTGTCCAGTTGACCTATCTCTTTGTGTCAAAGAGATGTTGAAGTCCCCTATTAAAATAGTATTATTAATTATATGGATTTTCATGTCTGTTAAGATGTGTCTTATGTGCTCTGATATTTGGTTCTGGTTAACTACAATATTACAATATTTGGTCCATACATGTTTAGTATTGTTGTCTCATCCTTTTGCAGTTTTCCCCTAACCAGTATGTAGTGACATTTATTTCTGTCAGTTGTTCTTGGTTTGAAGTTTACATTGTATGCAAACATAGTAGCTACTGCTGCTTTTTTCTGGGTTCCTGTTGCATGGAGGGTTGTTTTCCATCCTTTGACTTTCAGTCTATGGATTTCCTTTTGAGTAAAATGTTTCCTGTATACAACATATCATTGGATTTTGTTTCTTAATTAACTCTTCCAGTTGTTTCTTTTGACTGGAGAGTAGGGGCCATTTACATTTATGGATATAACTGATATGTGTTGGCTTATTGTCATGTTATTTACTTGCTGTTGGTTTCTTACTTTTTCTACCTGTTTACTTGTTTGGTCTGCTTGAGGGTTCCTTTGCATTGTTGTCCTTTGTACTGTTGTTGCATGCAAGAAAATTGCATTCATTTTCTTCTCTGTCTAGAATGTCTTTTAGTGGTTTTTGTGATGATGGTTTGGCACTCATGAAGTTCTTCAGTTGCTCTTTGTTGTGGAAATATTTCATTTCTCCGTTGAATTTGAAGGGTAGTTTGGCAGGATACATCAATCTTGTTCAGAAATTTCAGGTGTGTGTTTATCAAGTTCTCCTGTGACGGTGTCTCCTGGACTTGTCTGAGTGAGATTGCATTTTAGACCTTCACCTTGTCATGTTTGATCCCTCAGGCAGAATGCTCAGTCTCTCTGTTCTCTGGCAGTTCAGCAAAGGTCACTAGTGGCCCTAGGTTTCCTGGTGGGCAGGCCTGCCCCTCACTGTCTGCTGAGATGCTCTGCTTAGGCTAGGGTTTTTCCAGTAGATGGTGATGTGTATCTGATTCTTCCAGGTCTCAGACAAACTGTGATGTCAGTTGATGGCAGATGGTTTGTTCCAGTGGCCCCTTGCAGTTCGGGTCATGTGTATGACCCAAAATCCAGTTGCACTGGTGGTGCAATCCCAGACCAATGGTCCTGTCACTCCAGGAAGTTCAGAATACAGCAAAACCCTGACATGAACTGCGGGGTCAAAGGTTTGTGGACCACATGATTCTATGTCTCCAGTCAGTTCAGGACATGCATAGGATCCAGACACAGGCTGTACTAACAGGTATCACAGACTGCTTGTGTGTGTGCGACCTCCTAGAAGGCAGGGTGCAAATGAAGCCCAGACCTGAACTGTGGAGTCAGCAGCTTGTAGAGCACCCTCACGCAAACCTCACTGTGCAGGGAGGGCCCACGTGCAAACTCAGGTGAGAGCAGTTTGCAGGCCTTCTCAGTGAGGATCTCCTGTCTGCACCACGCTGGTTCCATTGTTATTTGGTTTGGGAACTTTTTTATGTCTTCTCTTATTTTGTCTTTGATTCATTTGCTACCCAGTAATGCTTTGTTTAATATCAATATGTTTATGTAATTGCTGTGGTTTCCTTTGTTTTTGTTTTCTAGCTCTATTTCACTACAATCTGATAGTATGCGGGAAATATTTCAATTCTTTTCTAATTTATTTACACATTCATTATACCCTAAGGTATGGCCAATTGACACAGCATGTAAGCAGGGTCAGAATTTTCTGTAAAGAGCTGGAGAGTCGACATCTCTCCCTTCAAGGCACAGGGTTTACAGTGCTCTCAGCAGCTGTGTGCTCTACCATGGATACCACCTTAGACGCTAATCCTCAAGTTCATGTACTGTTGAGAAAAAGATGCATTCTTTTTTGGATGAAACACTCTACAGATATCTGTGAAGTCCATTTGTTCAGTGGTGTGGTTTCATATGTTTCTTTGTGATTTCTTTTTGGTTTGGTTGATCTAATTGTGAGACTTGGGTATTGAAGTTCTCTGCTATGACTACAGTGTTCTCTCTCTGTCTGTTCTGTAGGTTTTTTTTTTTCCTATTGATTATGGTGTGCCCACATTTGGAGCATAGGTATTTATAACTACCTTTTCTCATTGAATTGTTCCCTTTGCCTGTAAGTAATGGTCATCTTTGTCCCCTTTGACCAGTTTTGGCTTGAGATCTGCTGTGTCTGTAAAGAAGATAGCTACCCCTCCTTGCTTTGGGTCTGCGGTTGGATGGAGTGTTTTATATTCTTTTACCATTAGACTGTGAGCTTCCTTTTGAGTATGACGTGTTTCCTATAGGGAAGGTATGTTTGCATTGTTTGGCCCAATCTACTAGTCTATGTCTTTTGATGGGGAGTTAAGGCTATTGACATTGATAGCTGTCATTATAAATTATTTACTGAATCCTCTCATTGAATAATTTTCCAGTGCCGATTCCTACTCTAGAATGGCTTAGTCTTAAATACAGCTTTCCAATTTCGTTATTACTCTTCCATTTCTTACTAGTTCTTTGGCTGTCCTTTACAGTAAGAAGGTGGTATGAGTGAAGGAATGTTGACTTTTCTGTATTCACTTCTTCCTCTGGCATTTCTCTACAGTTTACTCCCAGGGGTTACTGTCCTCACGAATCCACTGAGCAAACCCCTATGAAGCTCCATAGCCCAAGGTCTGTTTCTCTCATCTGGATATTTCTCCAGCTGTGGTCCTTGCCCTGGGCCATTCTAATCACCAATCTCCTGCCATAAGGGGCTCTGTTCTAACATTCTCAAGTGATGATATACCAAATGAGCTGGGCAAGGGAATAGGAACTGGAACCAACTTGGCAACAAAAATAGGAAACCGAGGTCCTTGTCATTCATATGACCACAATTATATTTCAATATAACATCTGTTTTAAAACCATTTCATAGTAGCCTGAGTACATTTAGAAACCAGAATCTCAATATTTTTCTCACACTTAATCCTCTGTGGGACACAAAGAATCAACCCTTTCAGTATTAACTTATCAAGGAGTTGTGTGTCTGGGCATCTCTCCTCCAAGAAATTAAGGTAAAGAGAAAGGAAATATTCGGAATGAGAAGAATCAGTGGTAAGCAATAAAAGGTAGAATGAAGGAATGAGAGGCATGAGCACATGTGCATGTGTGTGTGCACGTGCGCGCGCACACACACACACACACACACACACACACACACACGAAGAGAGGGCGAACAGTGAAGCTCCTAGGTGGTGTTTGAGGTGGAGATGGCTGGACTGGAATCCAGGGCTGCTGGTCCCATGTTCCTCAGTTGACACAGCATGTAAGCAGGGTCAGAATTTTCTGTAAAGAGCTGGAGAGTCGACATCTCTCGCTTCAAGGCACAGGGTTTACAGTGCTCTCAGCAGCTGTGTGCTCTACCATGGATACCACCTTAGACGCTAAGCCCAGAATCAGTGTGACCATCTGTAAGGAGAGTTTTATCTACAGACATTGGTGTTGAATTTCCCATCATATTCATACATCACAAAGTATTCTTATCATTCTCTTGAGCTGGTAAAATATTTAAATCCATTCTTTATTCTTTCATACAAGACAACTTAAAGCAGAAAATGGGCTCTATTTTATCCCTGATTCTAAATGCCTAGTGTCAGTCATTTTACACTTCAACTGAGAATAATAATGCTCAGCTTCTCACTTTTTAAAAATAATAGATTTGCAAAACCTTAGAATGTGACACTCAGAGATAAGACCATCAAAGAGAAAACCTAGTTTTCTAGAGAAAACTTAGACATCATTATGGTGGGCACTAGTGCACCGTGATGGTGTCCTTAATAGAAGAGAAGATTACAATGCAGACCTACACAGAGCAAGGACCATAACGGGAAGCAGAGAGGAGAGAGCTATCCGCAAGCCAAAGCGAGAAGCCCACCACCAGCCCACCTTCCAACTTCCAGGACTGTGAGAACACCAGTTTCTATTATTCAGTCCCTTCCTCCATGGTTCTGTATTGTAGCAGCCTAGCTAACTGATCTATGTTTCTCCCACTTCAGTGATTACCCTCCAGATGGATTCAACTCTTTGATGCAAGTTTTAAAAGAAGATACCAACAAAACTCTCTCATTTCTCCCCCTAGAAGTATGCCTGAACACTCTTGCTTTGCATTTTGATGGGGTTGAAACAGAATGGACTCATAGGACACACAGTTAGTGTTCATGAAGAATTGCAATTGCGTGGTGTGGTAAATGCCACATAATACATGTAAATGTAGTAAGTAGAGAAGTGCATTTTTGCTGAACTATCATCTGCCTTTTACTGTTTGCCTCTAATTCTTTTCACCTCAGTAATCATGTCTTCCGTGTCCCTGATTCTCTGAAGAAAAAAGACCTGGACTCAGTTCCTGAACCCTGATATTTCCAAAGGGTCTTTCTGTACCCCTTTAAATGTTAAAGCATGTATCTAGTAGTCCACTGCATGTCTGCAGTAGCTACAGGAAATCATAAGGAGCCTTCAGTTTTGGTCACATGATTAGTACTGGTTTCAGGGTCCCTCCCTCTGAACTTCCAACAAAATCTCTTCTGAAGGTTGAGAATTTGTTTTACTCCGCAGGAACCCAGGAAGTTGCCACAGAAGAGAAAGCCAGCTGGAGGTAAGTTGCAGTGTGACAATTTAGAAAATATTTTTTGAATGCCTATTAAATAATAGACACTCTCTATCCCTCAAGTGGAGCTGTCCAATATCCAACTCATCAGATGAGGACAACTATGAGCTTTCAACTTAGAATGCTCAGAGTGCAAAAGGCATTAGGTGTTTTCAAAGTCAGAGCGCCCATAATGGAAAACGCAGAGACCCTGAGATGGCAATGAATTGCAAGTGCAAGGAAGTGAAAGAGCTCAGTGTGAGCCAAGCACAGTGTGAAAGATCTGAGTGGAAGGATGAGATGTGAAGACAGACAGGCAGACACGAGTCCTGGTTAACTATGAGTTGGGATGGAGGCGCATTGAGCTGAACAATGTCATTACCTTCATTACTATTTGTATTTACTTATTCATTTTCTTGTGAAAGTGAGGAACTAACACAGGGGCACTCCGCCTGAAGTGCACCACCCAGATTTGTTTATAAACTTCCTTTTGAGACAACATCTCACCGTGTTGTCTGGGTGGTCTCAAATTTGCTACTGTCCTGTCTTACCTGCTGAGAAATTTGGATTGTAGATGTTTGCCAAAATGCCTCCTTTAGTGTCATGATGTTTTTTTTGGTCTTTATCAAAGGTGATTTGATTTTTTCCATGAGAATGCATTCTAGTGGGGGAGGCAGCAGGCTTAGGATCCACTTATTTATGAGGTTAGTGAAAATATGAAGGGCTACAGACAAGGACCGTGGGCTAGAGATGATTGAATATATTCAGTATTAACAGGGAAGGATGGGATTACAGGGTAAAGAAAAAGCTATCAAAGATATATTCTACATTGGGTGCTTCCACAACGGAATATGTAAGCTCAGAATAGGTAAACTTACAATAGGTAACCTTGGGATATTGGGAGAGTGGCTCCCTTGGGAAGAATGGGATATTTAAGAGTCCTGCTCAGACAGTGTTAGTATGAGTTTTTGTTGGTCATGTGGAAATGTCAGGAACTCGGTGGATCACATCAGACCAGAGCTCTGGGGCAATGCTGTGGATGATGATTTAGATGGTCTGTTATCCACATGACACCATAAGCCATGAGACTGCATTGTAGTACCTGTGGATTATAGATTATAGACAGAGAATGAGGGCTGTATGGTAAGGCACAAACCCGAATTTAAAATGAAATCTGGAGAATATAAACCTTACAAATTTCTCCCAAGTGAACATGGCCATTTGAGAAAATTAAAGAATGAAGACTGTTTTGTGGGCATGCTATCTTCTCAAAGTGAAGGACAGTTATATCTCAGGAGATAAGAAGAGTCTGATGGGTCCTATGTGACTTGGATGCCAGGGCAAGAATGGAGAGGGCACCACTGGCTTTGGTGAGTTGGAGTCATTCAGCCTCTCCCAGGATGCCACATCTGGTGGAGTACAAAGGACCCAGGTGACATGCAGTGAGTTTGGAGAAAATTCGAGAAGTGGAGGGGGAAGTTAGAGCTGCCTCTTCTAGTGTCTGACGGTGAATGCTTTTCACAGAAAGATCTCTTGAGAGAAACATTGAGCTGGAGATGGAAATGAACACAGACTGAGGATATCATTTAAAGTGAGGGTCGGGCTGGGGATATAGCTCAGTGGAATAAGCGCTTGCCTGGCAAGCACAAGGTCCTGAATTCGATCCCTGGTCCTGCAAAAAATAAAAAACAAATAAGTAAATAAATTTAAAAGGATGAGCATAATAATGTTTATGTCATAGTGAGAATGAGTCACAGAAAGAAAAAATATAGGAGGCATGACTTGGGGGAGGTGAGGAGAAGGATCCAGAGCAAATGTAGGAGGTCAGTACTGGAAATTCAAAAGCATCCTAATCGCAGGAATAGATGCAGGTACATTGGAGGGTTGGTGGAAGAAAGCTAAAAATTCACACTGACTTGTTAGCATTTTCTCAGTGAAATATTGGTCCAGTGAGAGACATGGAGGAAGTTAGGGTGGTTCAGGAGGAAGCTGAAGAACTGAAAGTAATTTTAAAGAGGAGGATGAGAATATGCAAAAGGTACAGTGAATTACGAGGAAGTGCTGAGTTCCTCTTTAAAGAACATGGTTAGGAACTGTCATTGCACCCTGCAATGGTTCTGACATTAGGCAGTCACTTCCCTTCTCTGAGCAGTAGTTTCATCTTGTATCATATGATGGTGATGTTTGCTGTAATGAGAAATGTTGTCATGTACTGGGTCTCATCACACAGGGGCCATTCGGTCAATCAGGTAAGCTGCATGGCTGCCAGCTCTCTCCTTCACCTTACGACTAGGGTGCACCTGCAATTTTGTCCTCATAGTGACATCTTAAAGTCAATGAGTTAGAGATTATGGACTATGTCATCTTCTAAGTATCTGACGGGATGTTTTAGGACAGGAAAGAAACAGAAAACCTCAATTTGTTGAGGAAACACGGTGGGAAAAGATTAAGAGCATAATTCTGGAGGAATCCATCAGACTGAGGTCAAAGTCTGGCTATGCTATTGTCTAACTTGGAGTATTAAACAACTAGCATAACCAGCCTAAGCCTTGACCTCCTCACTTGTACAATGGCACATGAGTATAAATAATATTGTTCAATATTTGTAACATCTTAATGTATTCCATGCCTTAAGTAAACTAGTACCTAGAATCTTCAAGAGCCACTGAGAACTCTGAAAGTTGAAGAAACTGCTTCAGTGTGGACAAGGTTCACAACAGCAGTGGTTACTCTTGGGAGCATTGTTCTTCCTGGAGTTTGAATTCCCACAATGCACAGCCCACAACTGGGTCCCAAGACAGCAGAGATCCTGGTGAGGATGAGCTCCCATTTGTCAGTCACATGGTCTAGCCCAGATTCCTCTGTCTATTCATGTTTCATCCCCACCTGGAAGTCTGTCCCCAACAAAACCCACACTCACACTTCAGAGGAGGGAACTGAAGTTCAGAGCTGACTTTGTGCAAAACTCACACTGAGGAGGTGTCAGAGATATAACTCTAATACCTACAGATTTATGCAACTTAGAACTCAGGGTTCTGTACAGTCAAAACAGTGACTGTGAACTGGGGGTGATTCTGCCTCCCTAGGGACACTCTGACTGACATCATTGGAGACAATTTGCTAATGCATCCGGTGGACAGAGGCCAAAGATTCCCCTAAACATTCTAAATGCACAAGACAGCCCCAAACAACAAAGTACTCAGGCTCCAGTGTCCACAGTGCTGAGGTTGACATTACACAGTGTCCTGTAAGGACCCCAGAAAAAGAGAAGGAGAAAGACAATAAATGGTGGAAGTAAGAAGTGAAACGAAGGAGGAAAATCATCATAATAGGTACAAGCCTACCCAGGGGATTCTAGGGAAACCCCTTTCAAAGGCAGCGCCACACAGTGCCGAAGGCAGTATCATATAGTGACAAAGGCAATTGCTCTGGCATTAGTTAAACCTGCTTTGCAGATCTTCCCGTTTCCACTGACTGGCTGGACATGATTTTGAAAAGTTCAGTAGAACCTCTGGGCTAGAGCTTTTATGATGATCAAATAGAGAAGACAGAATATTATAATGGATATTAAATGTGACCAACTCCTTAGTAACTGCCATTTATAGACCAAGCTGGATCTAAATCCTTCCTCTACCATTTAAATTACCTACACCGGGTTTCATAATTGTTTGGAAATTCAATTTATTCCTATAGAAACTAGAAAATCTGAACACTTTGGAGTAACTAAGAAAACTTTCTTAGTTACTGCCATACTCTTTATGACACAGAACATTAAAATTGTAGAAATTCTTGGCTTTCCAGAAAGGATACAAAGAGGGATGAGGAAACTGGGTTGAAAGTAGAGATGGGGTCTTCTTTACTGATTTCCTCTTGCACAAGACCCAGAGGTTGTAACCTATCACCACATAGTACCATGAATGCTCAGGACTCTCTTCAACTATAAACTCTAAGCAAACTCTTAAAAAAACTAACTGAAATGCTAAGCAGACAAGAGTTCCAATACTTTCACATTGGGGATGTACAGGACCTGTGAGATGACATGAACCTGGGTCTCTAGGAGGGTGCAGGGTTTTCTGGCCCTTATGCGTAGCTTCGTGGGTAGAAACACATTGAATCTGCTAATGTGACTCTAGTGAGTATGTGAAGCTACCTCTGCTCCATGTTCTCTTACCTGCACATCCTCAGTTTAGTATTCCTGTTGGTGGGAAGGGGGTGGTCCTCCTCTTAACTGAGAAACAGATGTGTACTTATAATTGTGAGAATATGAAGAATGTTACTTTCCAGAGGTCATCCAAGGGATATTCAATTTTATGGTGTTACTGGGCACTGACATTGGTAAAGTAGATTCCCTTGGTGGAGTGGGAGGTACAGTGGCAGGTGATACCAGGTCTCAATATGGAGGCTGTAAGATGAACCCAGGCTGTAAGATGAACCCATTGACTTTTTTTGAAATGTTTCAGCTGTGGGCAGCATGGAAGTGAACACCTCATCCCCTCCATATAAATCTGAAGAGATGCTCAATAAGTTTGCTGTACACATTCTTCTGTTGATACTCCCAGTGGTGCTACTCTCAGTCACCTTTGTCCTCGGTGTGCTGGGCAACGGGCTGGTGATCTGGGTGGCTGGATTCCGGATGCCACACACAGTCATCACCTTCTGTTACCTGAACCTGGCCTTTGCTGACTTCTCCTTCAGTGTCATTTTACCTTTCCTCATTGTCTCCATGGCCATGGGAGGACGTTGGCCTTTTGGCTGGTTCCTCTGCAAGTTCATTAACACTATGATGGGCATAAACCAATATGCAAGCATCTTCCTGATTACTGTCATCACTCTGGACCGCTGTATTTGTGTCCTGCTTCCAGTGTGGGCCCAGAATCACCACCGTGTCAATCTGGCCAAAAAGGTGATCATTGGACCCTGGATTCTTGCTGTAATCTTTTCTTTGCCAACTTTCATCTTCTCAAATACAGTAGATGTTCCAGAAGGGGATGCACTCTGTGTTCACACCTTTGAATCTTTGGGATCCACGGAGGAAGAACAGATAAAGGTGCTAAATGCAATAATTCTACCTATGGGGATTGTACAGTTCATTATCGGCTTCTGTATGCCCATGTCCACCATGTCTATCTGCTATGGGTTAATAGCTGCCAAGATTCATGAAATGGGCATGGTGAAGTCCAGCCATTCCTTTCAGGTCCTCATTGCTGTTGTGGCTTCCTTCTTTATCTGTTGGTTTCCCATTCAACTGATTTTTCTTCTTATCAAAGTCTGGTTCAAAGAGCACGAAATGTATGAAGATAAGATAAAAGTATCACTGTTCCTGTTACCTCTGGCAATGTCCCTGGCCTGCTTCAACAGCTGTCTTAACCCAATACTCTATGTGTTTGTGGGTCGGGACTTCCGAGAGAGACTGATCCACTCCCTGCCCCTCACACTGGAGAGAGCCCTGAGCGAGGACTTTGTCCGGGCCACTGGCACAGCCACCAGTTTGGGGGTGCCTCCTGCACAGGGAGCATTAATAGCGGTGTGAGAAGGGGTTTAGGCTTGTCTGTCAGCCTACCCTAATCCCACCTCCAGCTTTATTTCCTCTTGAGCCATGCCCTTGAATAATTGCTTTCATCTGGGATTAAAGCGGACTCATTTCCAGTGTACTTTTTCATGGTGTATTTCATAAACTTATGATCTATCTTCTTCAATTTGCTGAGAGTATTAGTGTTTATACAAACGTGACTCTGTTACAATGATTTGCTCTAATGTTCTTACCATGGGTCAAACTTGCACTTGTCTCCTCAAAGGAGTTGGGAATTCTCTTCATCTACTCCCTGCTATTATATTTTCCTTCAGTGTTTACCCTGTCTGTACTGAAGCCCACGGGGTCTAGTATTTTCTTTCAGAGAAGGCTTTTAATAAGAGGTTCAGCTTCTTTAATAGTTACTATTTTATTCAGTTATCTATTCATCTTTTAGCTTTGGAAAATGGTGATACGTAAAGAGCTTACTCATTTCATCAAAACTATCAACTATCCTGGCAATGAAAGCACATAATTGTGCGTGTAGCTTAATAGGGTTTCTTTGAAATAATGAGCATGTAAGCTTTCTGAAAGCAGAGATTTTGGTCTATGTCATCACTGATGGAGCCTCATCCCTCATGAGTAAAATAGTGATTGTTGTGTTTATTGAATTAACAAATAACAGAATTTCTGTTAAATTACTGAATCAATAAATATTTACTAATGAATTAATAAACAATTTTATCACTTATGTGCTGAGTGAGAATCTTTATTTAAGATGAACTCCAACCTTGCAACATGAAGAACAAATTCATATTTATAAATTTCCATGTGTCTTATTCTTCCATAGTTTTGAGTTTTTGCTTGAAGTAAAGGACCCTGGTAAGCTGCTGTCTGGTGAATTTCTTTATGGATGAACTCACACATAACATTTATTCTGCACACTTCCTTGTTTTCTACTAATAAGTACTCACAAATGAAACTGCATTGTTTAATACACTCTCCCAGTAGCAAAATAAAAGACCTAAGTGAACGGTCAGTAGCCCTGTCATCAGGACTCCTCCCTCACACTCCTGCATTACTCATTATGTGTCTTTTTCCTCCCCTCACATCACCCCTACAGTACTTTGTATCCCCGGTGCAGAGTGGTTCGCTCATTTTGTCAGCATTCATTGATATATATATATATATATATATATATATATATATATATATTCCCCCAAAAAATTTTCAGGGAATGTATAGTCTTTAATGTCCAGCTAAGAAGTGGCCATATAAATTAAGGCCAGGTGGACAGGAGGATTGATAAATCCCTGCCCTGCAAGAGGAAGCTATTTGTTCATTCTAAAATGTGGAAGCACAAGTTTTCCTTTCTAGGGGATTAATGCTTTCCTTCAGGGCTCCTGGATTCTCTCCTGACTCTGGTTAATTACAATAGAGTAGCACCTCCTACATCCTCCCCAGTTTTCTTCTCTTTGGGAATTTCCACTGTGGGTACCCATTACGCGTTACCCCATTGTATACCAGCTGTCTGTCACTGGAGGATCCTTCTAAATTAGTGAGAGATCATCACAGACACACATGCAGATATGATTATGCCTTAAAATCCCAAGCCTTTGGGGTTATCGCCCTTGGGAAGAATGAGATTATGTCTTCTAGAGAAAAGTTTGAAAGGATGCTGATCTACAGTAGAGGATGTCCTTGTTTCCCTGATATTCATCCCCTTTCTTCACTAACAAAATGGTGAGGTTCCTGGGTGTGGCTTATTATCTCAGTCCTCTGGGAGCCAAAGGCAGGAGAATCACAAGTTCAAGCCCAGCCTTGGCAATGGAAGTAGGGAGATATTGTCTCAAAATGGAGAAGTAAAGACAGGGAAAGGGCTGGTGATGCAGCTCAATGCTGAGGACTGAGGTGCAGTCCCAGTTACCACTATCTCTCCCAAAGCAAACAAACAAAAAATGAGGGGGAAGGAAGGAATAAAGAGACAGACAGACAGACAGACAGACAGACAGAGCATTAATTTATCTAGCTACAGATTCATGGTTTCCAGCCATCCTTCCAAGTAAATGTGAATAGATTCTGAGGCATTAAAGATGCAAGAATGGCATAGCATCAGCAAATATGATGTTTGTATATTCCTTTTTTATCCTTGATTTTGTGGCCGTTATGTACTGCAAATGTGTACTAGCAAAAATGCTTTCCTGTTTTTCAAAATAGACTTCATTTAGGTATGTGTAATACTGGGGTGTTCACTCTGAGCTACATCTCGAGTTCTCTTTTTATCTTTATTTTTATCTTGAAACAGTGTTCTACTAGGTTGTTAAGTTGCCTGAGGTGACTAGAATTTGGGATTCTCCTACCTTGGCCTCCTAGAGCTCTGAGATTACTTGTGTAGACCAATCTTATTTTTCAGAGTTCTAGATTCACAGCAAATTTGGCAGATTTATAGATATTTCCCATGTACCTCTTCCACTCATACATTCACAGCCTCTCCTAATAGGAACGCCCCCAATTAAGTGATACATTTGGCACAGGTGATGAACCTTCATTGACATATCATTATCACCCAGATCCAACAGGCTCCATTAGGGTTCGCTCTCGGCATTGTGCATCCTATGGGCTTGGAAACATGTACAACGTCATATATCCGCTCTTATGCTGCCAGTGAGAGTGCTCTCATTACCGAAGAAATCCTCTGTGCCCTGGCAATCCATCCTTCTTTTCTCCCTAATCTCTGATAAACACTGATCTTTTAACTGATTCCAGTGTTGCCTTTTCTGGAATGTTATACACTTGAGGTCACACAGTGTGTTCGCTTTTTAAAGTTGGCTTATTCCACTTAACAATATTAGACAAAAGTCTCCCCCAACCCTTCCCACCTCCCCGCTCCCACCAGCAATAGTGCACTAACAAACAAATCAACACACCTAAATCTGTATCATTTTTGTGTAAACATGCATAACACACATTAGAGTATTGAGATAGTGGAAGAACATTGCCTAATATTAAAAAAAATTACAACATTTTTCTTGTCAGTCATGATCTTTACTCTCGTTCTGTTTTCCTGCTTCAAGTTTTGAGATCAATAGTCATGAAATGGTTCCTCTTTACTCATGGGTTCTCTTATGCACAAAGTTGTGATTTAGAAGTGAATTTTGGATGATACAGCCCAGGATTTAACTAGCTAATGATGACATAGTAGAGTCGATAAAATTCTCTGCCCTCAGATTTGGAATCACCCGCATCCCATGTGATCTTATACCAGTTTATTTATCTATTGCTACATAGCAAAGCACTCCCTACCACCACCACCAAAAATAAAGTTATGGATTTCAACAATAGGAACCGAATTGACTGCCTGTTACAATGTCTGTGAGATAGTGATTGAAGATTGGCTTTTCTGTTGTTTCTGTCTTAGGATGTCTCATAGGAGTGTAGTCAGATGCAGGCTGATGCTTCAGCATCTGAAAACTTGAGCAAAACTAGAAGATTTAAAGATGGCGACCAGGTGAGCAGCAAGGGAGCGAACCTCCTTAATAAACACCACCAGCTCGAGACAGACTTGGCGAGCGTGAATGCCGGGACCTCGGCTGGGAAGTTTAGACTGGGCGTATTTCTCTGAGATGCCGGGGGAGATGTGGTAGGGCGGACCAGGCTGCCGGGGCGAGACGTGGGAAAGCCCCAGTCGCTGGG
>PVLD010031779.1:0-15364 GCA_004027595.1 Dinomys branickii
CTACTATCTTATCTATAATTTGGTATTTCCTTTAATGTTTTTGTGTTAACTAATGTGAAGATAACTATGTAATACAACATCCAGTTCTAATTCCCTACTATATTCTGTATAACTTTGTATTTTCTGTATTGTTTATGGCTTTTCTGGTTCATATGTCTCCATTCTTTTGTCTTTAAAATAAAATTTTTAAAAAAATAAAAAAAAATAAAAATAAAAAAAAAGACAGAGTCGGGGGTAACTCACTCGGGCCTCCTTCTGTCCCTCTCTTGGATAGAAGCTTTCTTTCTCTCAATAAATATTCTGCTCTTAACCTCCGTTGTTCCTAAAATTCATTCTTCGGTTTTAGAGAACACGAACTCGTCTGATATCATTCAGGTTGGGATATTTATTTTCCTGTATCAAAATTATCTTCTTTTTCTTTCCTGGGGGGGGTGGTTTTTTCATCAAACTGACAATTTTGAAGGAAACCAAATCTCCTCAGGGTCATCCTTATTCTACGAACCTCAAGCCCACACTCATCATCTTTTACATTCCTGTGATGATCAATTCAAAGGCTGATAAGTACCCAGACTCCCAAAACAGCAACTGCCAGGACACACTTCTTTGTTCTTCTTCAGACTCCAAAATAAATTTCCCACTTCCTTTTTTTGTTTACGCACCAGCCCCATCCAATCCAATTCCGCCACAACACCTTACCTATCTCCCCTCACTATTACCTAATCCGCCTCTATAGAAGGCAACACACCCCGCCCCTCCTTTGAGGGTCTCTGCAGTCCTAGCAGCCCTCCTGCACCAGCAATAAAGGCTTGTTGTACCTACCTCTGTCTCATGCTCTACCTGGTGCCAAACCTAACAAAGGCCTGCTAAGTACAGCAGACCTACGGATGCTTTCAGTTTAGTTAGAAAGGTGTCATAATAAACATATGTTTGAGTATGGCTACTGGTGCACACAGAACATTTTATTTGTATCTCAGTATGTGTGTTTCACAACATCTTGTGTCATTTTGTCTGTTACAATTTCCAGCACTAGAATGCCAGTACTGGCACACCATTTAATAGATGTTTCATCCTTGTCAGGATCCTCACTGTATTTGCAGACCTAGTTCTAACATTCGATGGTTCCATTTGGTTGCATGACTATTTTGTACCATTTCTACTAGTCAAATTGATGGGTCTTCTGCCTTAATAAAAAATTCTCTTAGTCATCATGGCGGTGAGCCAATATGGGGGGGCCACTGGAGGCCATGTGGCAGGCGATGCCTTTCTCCTCCCTGGTCAAATTACAACTTCCTACTTCCTTTCTACAACTCCATTTCCTTTTTCCCACCTTCTTCCCACAGTCTGCCACACCAGGCAGATCATTCTCTAAACCCCGCCCCCCGCCCGGCCCTGTGTAGCTTTTGTTCCCCTGGCCAGCCCCTCAGAAGCTCCACATCCCTGCAGTAAAGGTGGTCTTCTCCATGCCTGCAATAAAGGCATGTTTACTTTGTTTTGGTGTTTGCTTGCACCAAGAAACCTAACACAAATATGTACTCATATTGTTTGTCATCTGAGTCAAGGAGGTCTGCATTCCCTGTGTCTGCATCTGTACAGTCTTGCTCCATTTCACTGTCACAGGAACTTCGGATCACATAGCCAAAAATCAAAATAACTACCACCTTCATCACCCATGCCTTAATGATATGATGATTCACTTTTGACCTCCAAAACTTGCGAATTTGGTTTTTCCTGTATCATTGCATTGAACTGGGCTACTTCTACCAGAAAAATCAAAACAAAAATTTTGAAGGGATACTGGGAATCAAACTCAGGACCTCGTGCTTGCCAGGCAGGCACTGTGCTGCTGAGCTATATCCCGGCCCAAAATGTTTTTTAAAACAAACCTTCAATGCACAGAAATTTAGCAACGAGCTTTTCCAGGGTAAAACTCATGTTGCTGCTTTGGATTGCATATGCACACCTTGCCCTTAGTCTGCCAAGTGGGTGAATGAACACATGGGCTTTTACTTTCCCCAGGTGCAGCTAGAGTCACACCCACATTCCATTATGGTAAAGTACACGTTTACATAACAGAAAATGGTGCAGGTGTATTTTACCCCTGTGATGCTCAGGCAAACTTAGGCAAAACAAAAAATCCCAATTTAACACTACACCAAGTGGGTGCTTCCGGTATCCCCCAGGTGCAGCTACTGAAAGGCACACACCTGGCTACTATTATGCTAAAGTACAAATTTACAGTAGAAAACTATGGGATGGGTTATTGTAACCCAGTTAATCTTGACACTACTCAAGGCCCCCAAGAAGTCAATAGCCTTACCCCAATTTTTCAGAGAAACTGATGCTTAGAAACATTAAGTAACTTGCCTACCATCATAGAGTTTACTATATCTGCCAGAGGAAGACAGGTCTATACGTAGCTCTAAAGACATGAAAGCATTAGGTAACTTCTGTATAGGAAGGAGGCTGGGTTGCTTCATATCCCAGGCAATATCTGAAGGAGGAGTTTGGTATATTAATGATGCTCCTCGTGATAACTCTGATTCCTGGACAAAAGGTTGAATAATTTTCCCTTATGTAAGAAAAGGGAGAGGAAGGAGATCAAAACAAAGGTGATATTGATACGAAAAATTCAATATTTCACTCAACTGGAATTCAACAGGTCACCAACTTCACATATCCTTGAACAGTCAAGGAGAGAAATTATGAAAAGGTGGGTTTCTTTGTACTGGGACTTGAACTCAGGACCTTGCGTTTGCCAGGCAGGTGCTTGTGCCACTGACCTATATCCCCGAAAAGGTGGGTTTCTGAACTATGAAGTTAGAGCAAATACATCTCATAAAGTTCAAAAAAATATCCTCTCAAATCCTTGCACAAGCCGGGCATGGTGGCACACACCTGTAACCCCACCACGCGGGAGGCTGAGGGATGAGGAATGCCACAAGTTAGAAGCCAGCCTGGGCTACATAACAAGACTGTCTAAAAAAAATTCTTGCACGGTATTTATTTATTCATAATTGGTCTTAACTGGCATGATTTCCAGAATAGGCAAATCATAAAAAAGAGCATCTAAACAGTCAATGGACACCCAAAAAGGCACTCAACTAGTCTCTGAGGAAATTAGGAAGTCACAAATCCAATCCAACAATCCACTCAAATGCTTCACATTTAAAAGACATAACATAGCAAGCTTCAGCAAGAATATACAGCAACTCAAATACTTTGGAAACTATCTGGCAATATCTACTTAAGTTGAACATATGTATAGCCCAGCCCCTCCTACATACACACCTCAGAGCAATGCACACATATGTTCACCAAGGGATATATACCTTAAAATTTATGAACTGCTACATGCAACAATGTGGAAGGGCCTCACAAATATGCTGAGCAAGAGTGTATGCCACAAAAAGCTTTGTTCAAAGCAGGCAAGACTAGGATAAAAAGTCAGGAGTGTAGCTCTCTGGGAAGAGGCAAGCGACTGGAAGGAGAACCCAGGAGTGACACCAATCTGGTCCCTTTGAAAGGCATCTGGCTCCTATCTGTGCGCTTTACTATATGTAGGAAGCATCTTGGTAAAAGGTAATGAAGCTTCTTTAAAAGATTCAACAGTGAAAAAAAGAAATTCCCACAAAGCAAAATCAAAACAAGTCTTGGAGCTGGAGGACCTTCCTGGCCCTTGAATTATACAACTGAAAATGCAGCCAGCCATTTACCCACCTACCTGTAAGATCACTTTTTATAAGAGCACACACACATGCGTTAGTCCTCACAAGCCAAGTGATAAAGTACCAGAGAAACAATGCAATGCCCCCTGCTTTGGGGAGGGGGGCTTAAAGTACACTGATCTGAATGACCGTGCGTGTTGTATGGTAGGAAGGTGTATGCTTCTTGAGGGGGGCTGTACTAAATATTCTTAAATACTTCCTTCTAAAATAAACCCAAAAACCTTTGGAGGAAAGGAGAGTTTTTCTAAAAATTATTTCATATGGCTGAAGAAATGTCTTGAATTTCCTCTCTACGCCAGTACAATACTAATACCATAGAGCTATTGTCAATCTTCTTTCTCATCATGATGGCTTCACTTTATCTTTTTACAAAATACTTGCCAGAGAATGAACAATAATTCCTAAGTTTGCGCAATCAAATGCAGGCAGATAGAGCCTGCCACACATTAAAAGACTTCATTCCCAATATTTTTACAGCTCCAGATGATTTTTATTTATATTCTAGATGAAACAAATTATTGAAGTACCAGCATCTAGGGATCTATTCCACACATTCACTGGAAGTACAGCACCAGATATCAAAATATTTATAGCCTATTAACTACTGATAAGGAGACCTAAAATCATTACTTATTAACAGTACTTATTACTATGAAATTGCTTAACAGTAAATATACAGCCACAAGAAATATAAGAACTTATAAAAATTATTCCAAGGTTCTTAAAACATATAAGATAACTCACCAGGACTTCATATTGACTTTATTATTAATAGTAGTCCGATAAACTCTTTCCCCCATCTCATTCATCTCTCTTCAGGTCTCTAGAAATTACTTATTGCTAGAAACTTTTCCAAATGCCTCCATCAAGTGTGCGATAAAGAACACTCCTACATAGTTCCATAGCATCCTTTTCTGCGCTAGTACTGTAATGCTGTGTGTTGATTATCTCAGTTTCCTCCAAGTCATGCAGTTAACCAGAAAGAAGCTAGGAAACTTTGGGGATGATGCAATTGAACACAGGACAACAATCTGACATAAGCAGCGCACAAACACACATTGGGTAGAGAGTCAAATGCTAGTTCACTGAGTCACAATTTAACTGAAACATAAACTTGGTTTGGAAATCACTTAGCCTAATAATTCATAAAAGTATTCAGATTGTTCAATCAGTTTGCTCCCCAAAGATTTAAAAACAATTCAGTCATAATTCTAATGTAAGTTTGCTTTTGATAAATTATGCCACGTTTTCCCTAAAATTACACCCTTATGTTTATTCCACTATATGGCTCACTGACCTCTAGTAGATCTCTAGTCAACATTTAATCAATTGTAGGAAGTGACTAGACCAGGCCTCTTGAACATGATTTACCTGTCGCTGGCTAAATGACTAAGATCATGATCCCAAGCCTGTTTCCTTAACTATAAAATAGAACTCTTACCTTGCAACATCGTTACCGGGATGAGAAATAATGTATATAACACATTAACATGCTACTGAATTGTAAATGGGCACTTAAGAATTGATATCTCAGGCTGGCCATGGTAGCACATTCCTGTAATCCCAGCACTGGGGGGCAGGGGGAGGGGGCGCTGAAGCAGGAGGATCACCATGAGTTCAAGGCCAACCTGGGCTACCTAGTGAGTACAAGGCCAGCCTGAACTACAGAGCAAGACCCTGTCTCAAAAAAAAAACCAATCAATGAATAAATAACTCTTATTTATTAAACATATGCATACAAAAAAATTTCTAAATACACACAAATTAGCTACCACTATTCTTACTCCCACTGAGACATTTTTAACAAGCTAATAAAAATAAATCTTCCTTTTGCAAAAATATTTAAAGATTACCATTATAAATGTTAAAAACAGTGACATATGGGTTTCTCATACAATTGTTTCTACTTTTGCATATGTACAAAAACAATTTTAGAAGATCTACTTAGTCCCCTCCATTGTCACTTCTTTAAACATTGTAGTTATTAGTAGCAGAAGCAAAAGGGGTTCAGGCTGAGTTACACATTCACCATCATTATCTGTCAAATACTCCTAAGAAGAAACTACAACTCTGACAATAACCTAGAGATACATCTCCATCTAACATGCCAAAGGTGGATTATTCTAGTTACTCAATGCAATAGACACTTACTATTCTTCTTTGGGTAAAGTACGCTAGGAACTATGCAAAACAGGAAAATGAGTAAGCTAGGAGTCTTTGTCCACCTGATGCCTCCAATGTAACTATACCCTTTCAAAGTCTCATTCTTATGCTACCCAGCCCTTGACTATATACCCTTCTGCCTCTGGGTCATCTCCTCCGCTGACCTGATCCTCTGTCTGTCATACTTGCAGAGCAAAACCTCAAACCACCCCTGCTTGCTCCATTTAAACTTCTTAGCCATTTACTGAAAAGCCTCGCATAAACTATTTGTATATTTTCATATTTCTGGACCTGCAATAATCTTCCCCCAAATAGATACATAACTCATTCCCTCCGTTCTTTAGGCGTCTTGAGCAACGTAACTATCACAGGAAACCAGTAACCACCCTCCCAGACCCTCCCTTATTCTTTGCTCCACTTGTACTTATTACCATCTAACATACGTCCATTTATCATCAGCCCTAACACATGCTTTCCTTCATATTGCAAGATGAATTCTGACCTGAAAAACAGTAAAATCAGTAAGGTCTTACAATCTTTCACCACCAGGTGGCAGTCTTCAGGAGTCACTGCACCTACACACATTCCCTCAAAAAAGCTGTTCTTGTTAGAATTCCTAAATCAGGCACAAAGTTGGCATTACATGGGTGAGTTTAATTGCCACTTAAAATATCTCATTTGGTCTCAACTGAAACAAAAAATATCTTGTATATGATTCCATCAACAATTTAAATTCAAAAAATTAAAATCAAGTGTTCTCAACAATGTAGAATAACCAAAAACTCTCAGGCTAGTAGTGAGAGTATAAATGAAACAGCAATTTTAGAAAACTATTTCTTGGCTTTAGTAATCATATGCATACTCTCAGCAATTCCACATACCCAACAAAATGCATACTTACATTTACCAAGAGACAGGAGAATGTTTAAAGCAGCATTATCCAGATTAACAAACTAACCAAATGTCCTGGCTTATCTGTCATATTCACACAGTGGAAAAGTATACAAGTCACCAATACGCTGTGGAATATGATGAATAAACCTGAACAATACAGGGCTGACACCAAAGCATGCATACTATGTGATTTCATTTTAGCGCAAAAACAGGTAAAATTAGCACATGGTGTTAAAAGTCAAGAGGGCAACAGTAAGCGAAGCGGGCGTGTGGGGATCCTGAGGTATCAAAAATATTGCATTTCTTGATCTTGATGCTGGTTATTCAGTTATATCCAGTTTAGAAATTTTCACCAAACAGGTAATTATGATCTATAAACTTCTTTATAGCCAGGCATGGTGTCACACAACTATAATCCCAGCCCTTGGGAGGCTAAGGCAGGAGGATCACTGAGTTTGAAGTCAGCCCAGGTAACCTTCTGAGTTCAAGGCCAGCCTAGACTACATAGCAAGCCCCTGTCTCAAAAAACAAACGAACAAAAAGATTCTGTATATGGGTCAATTAAATATTAAGTTTTTGTTTACATAGAAAGGCACAGAAACAGAATCATGAGGAATGCATTTGGTATTAGAAAAGCAAGTATCTGTCAATGGACAAATTACCTCATCCAACTTCCTCAAGGAAATTCCCACAAACTGGGGAAACTAATTTATGTTTTATTGCTGAGACACATGAAAGGATTCCTATCATAGGTCAAGGAAGGCAAGACTGCTAAATGTCTTGAAGTGGATGAAAGAAATTTCAATGTAAAAAGAGGTTAGTAAATTCAATTACAACTCACAAGATAACTGCCCAAGCCCTGCATTTCAGTTTAATTAACTGCTTTTCTCTTGACAAGCATAGGACAATAGTGGGTCTGACAAATGACAACGTAAATTTGGAGATATATATTGCACCATACATATTCTCTTGTTTATCTGCCAAGTCCAAGCAAAGCACAATATAATGACTAGAAAATATAGACAATGTAGCACACAAGGTCCTTGCTTTTATGAATTTCCTTATGCATAAAAGGGGCTAAGAGAAACATACAAACAGCTGTTACACTGATTAAGAATGAAGTGGTCTAAGAAGAGCACACCACATTTTTAAAGAAAAAGAAAGGAGAATTTTCTTCTCACTAATGATTGTAAGAAAGCTTTGGGGAAGTATCTTGAGCTGTGTTGTACAATTCAGTACCTACTGGCCACATGTGGTTATTTAACTGAAACAGAATTTGAAATTTAGTTCCAGTTTCAGTGAGACTCTATCACATTCAGAAGCTTAAGCCACGCAGCAACTGTACCAGACAGGGAAGTGAACATTACCAATACTGGGCAAAGTTCTAACAGACAGCGCAGCACTACAGTGTTCAAGCGTTAGGCAGAGGCACAGAATAGGTACACAAGGACAGTCTAACCTTGGAGGGAAATACTCATTTCAATCTCTTTTCTAATACACTTGAGTCTTTCTTCCATGTCTCTTTTGACATCAGTGTGGCAAAATCAAGCTACCCTGGTCTGAGGAGCTAACTCAGATTATAAATGGAAGGAAATGGTCTATGTTTTAAAGTTTCTCTGCGCCAAAGAAAAGTCTTAAATTAGTCAGAATCCAACTGAGCTCACTTGAAGGACAATTTACCCAAGCTTTAGCTAGAAATAAAATATTTAAATGTATGTTTAATCCTTTTATACCTGAGTATTTGAGATTTCAGGGTATAATATAGAAGTCAGTTGATTAATACATTTATGAAAGAATTTATTTAGTGAAGAAACAGTTGTTAGCTGGGCATGGTGGCACACGCCTTTAATCCCAGCACTCGGGAGGCTGAGGCAGGAGGATCATTGCAAGTTTGAGACCAGCCTGGCCTACATAAGTGAATTCAAGGCCAGCCTTAACTGCATAGTGAGATCCTGTCTCAAAAAAAGAAAAGAAACATTTGCCGAACATATTCTATGTGCCAAGTTTGTGCCAAGTAACCTGTAGTGATAAACTAACTCTATTGATCAAATATCACAATAGCTTAAGAATTGCAACAGGGAAGAAACCAATGAACCCTGCCTGTCTATGGGCTTGGCAATGGTTTTTTCAAGGCAACAAGGAACGATGCTCTGTCTTCGGTTTATTCTAAGGGTTGTTGAGTCCTGTGGTATACAGTGCCCATTAATACAGACCAATCACAATGATTTAGTACAAAACTAAGAACAAAGAATACTATTCCTTTTTTTGAAAAAAGTGAATAGACATTTATAGAACCTATATTAATGTATAAAAGAAGCAAAAAACAATTCTTACTAAAAAAAACAATCCTTAGAAAGAACATCAATAAAGCAACATTTATGAAATAACTACCCAACAAAAAAGGTACAGGGGGAACCAGGGGTTAAGGTTTGCAATCTTGGGCCTGCAAGAGCTCTCACCTACTTTGGGAGAGACAGCATGGTCAGGAACATTGCAGTGTGGTAAATGGTACACTCAGGAAACATTACTGCACGTTACAAACTGAGCTGAAAGGGACACGAACTGTTTTAGTCCAATCCTCTCCCCTTGTCTTGCACAACCATCTTCTGAGACAGTATTTACCCCAAGTGCACTAGGCATGAAGGTGCTGCACCTTCACAGACAGTTCTAGAGCAATGGAAGACAGAAGGCAATAGGAGTTAATAAGCAAAAAGATTCTTAGAAATATGGATTTGTAAATCCATCAAGTAAATACAATAGTAATGATGTAGAACACACGAAGGGTACTACTGGGACAGACTGCACTACAACATG
Source organism: Dinomys branickii (assembly GCA_004027595.1). Classification (NCBI taxonomy): domain Eukaryota; kingdom Metazoa; phylum Chordata; class Mammalia; order Rodentia; family Dinomyidae; genus Dinomys; species Dinomys branickii. Next base: position 9,597 of record PVLD010031779.1, read on the forward strand.
AATCCTGGTGAAAAACTAATGGGATACTATAAAATCACTCTTAACTAGAGAAATGTTTACCATATGTCTTTGTTTGTCTTAGTTTTTCTCACTGCTAAGACAAAATACCCAATGCCCATAATTACACAATTAAGGAAGGAAAGGTTTATTTAGCTCAATTTTTAGAGATTTCAGTCTATAATCAGCTAGTTCCAAGGCACAATGGCATAGTACAGTGGCAACAGTCCAAGGCCCCAGAATATGCCCTCTTCTTGCACAGGCTCAGGATGAACAAAGTAAGGACCCTGGTCCCCTGCTCCGTCACTTCTCAAGTTGACATAATGAACAACATCCTAGAGCCTAAGGGCATGTCCTTTTCACCCCAGGATGTAGACCAGCTGAGTTACTTAGTTATGCCTCTAGACTCCTCAAGTTGGCACAATGTATCAACCATAACAATCTACTCCTTGTCAACTTGGCAACAAGAGACATTTCATTAAACCAGTTTCCAGACAGAAGACATTATTTTTATTATTTTACAACTTGAACATTTTAACACAGGTTTAACAATCCTTATGAAACAGTATTAGGTCTATCAACATATTAGAACCATAACATTTTGCCCCGTAAAAACTCATGCATATCCCTTTATGCAAAAAGCATTTAGTCCATCTGCAAGAGTTGCCGAAGCCCTAACAGTTTCAGCATTGCTGAAAAGTCCAAGTCCCAACTCTCCTCCCAGTTGTAAGGCAAACTTAGCTGCAAGTCCCTGTACAAATGAAACTCCCAACATTTAATGGCACAAAATAAGCACTTTTATTCCAAAAGTTACAAACAGGGGACAAAGGAATGTGACCAAAGCAAGTCCAAAATCCAGCAGGGCAAACATTAAGTGCTGTAGTTTCACATGCAGCATCTGAAGTAATCTGTGGCACACTGTGAGCTCCAAATGGCTTACATGACACCACCCTTATGGCACTTTTGGTGGTTACAACTCCCATGGCTTCTCTTTTAGGCCCGCTTTTCTCTCTCCTTGCAGCTTTTCTCAGACAATCTATTTTTTGCTTATCCAAACTTCTGGGGTTTCCACTTTACTTTAGGCTTTTTACTTACAGCTTCTCACACTGCCCTCTTAGAGGCACACTGCCTGGCCTCCCAGGCCTTTGAAAATCAAGGTGGAAGTCTTTTTAACCTGAGAACTCTTGCATTGTGCATGCACCTAAAACTAGCACCTCATACACAAAGCCAAGGTCTGCTGCCAGTTAGAGCAGTAGCCAGGCTTGTTTTTCTCTTAGCTGTAGGAGTAAAGTGCCTATATCACTGGGTATTCTGAATCTATCTCTGAGGAACAAATTTTTTATGCTCCCACCATTTTGGAACCTCATGCCTCTGCCACCACCATTTTGGAACACGGCACTCTGCAAGTACTTTTTTCTCAAAGCAAAGTCTTTCACTCTTGCAGTTTTGAGGCTACAAAGGGTAGAGACTTGCTGCTTTTTGTGATGCCCTCTGGTCATCTATTTTATTTTCTTGTTTCTCCTCAATAATCAAGCTCTTCTCAGCTCTGTTTGCAGTCTACAGCTTTACTGGAGCTTCCTATCTGGCCAAACTCACATTTTAAATCACCTTGCTAGACTCTTTGCTCTTGATTTTCAACACAGATCTGGATAAAAGCCCCTAACAACAGTCATGCCATCGCCTCAACATTAGACTGCCTTTTTCTAGCAGATTAATTAGTGCACCACCCTTAATCTTAGTCTCAGGCAAAGTCTCTGGACACGAGCAAACTGCAGACGAACTTTCTGACAAGCCATACACATATCATCTGGAGTCCAACAATCAATGTAGTCCTTCTTTCTAACAAAAACCTCCCAAGCCAGGTTTTTACTAGATTTCTATCAGCATTTTGGTTTTTAAAGCTCTGACCAGAATCTCCCATACAGAACAGTCTAAGGTGTCCCAGTGCTACTGTTTTAGGCAAACCTTTTTAAACTCTTCCCACAAGCCGTTCCCAAAGGCTTTTGAACCATGTGACCAGGTATAGTCACAGAAACAACCCTACTCCTGGTATCAAATTCTGTCTTGGTTCATTTTCTCTCATTGTTGAGCCAAAATACCCAATGTGCACAATTAAGGAAGGAAAGGTTTATTTAGTTCACAGTTTGTGGAGGTTTTAGTCCATAATCAGCTGGCTCCAAGGAAGGGTGGCATGGTACCCAGGCAATAGTTCAAGGCCGCAGAAAACAACAAAAGCAGCAAGTGTACAAGGTGGGGAGGGCCTCTTTTCCTCCCTCATATTGTAAATAGGCTGCCCCCACCCAGGCAGTATGTAGCATTCACATAATCTCCATGCCCTCCTCTCGCACAGGTTCAGGATAAATACAAAGTAAAGACCCTGGCCCGCTGCTCGATCACTTAGTTAACCTTCTAAACTTCTGAAGTTGATACAGTGAACATGGTAGAGCTACTAAGGGCACATCCTTTTCACTCCAGGATGTAGAAATACTGAGTTACTTAGTTAAGCCTCTGGAGTCCTCCAGTTATCAACCATAACACCATGGAAAAGGAAAGGGGGTAAATGAAGGCAAATTTCTACTCCCTGTCCCCTAATCACCTGTAGGTCTCAACTATACATAAGACTACTTCTATCTCAACCTGTGCCAGGAGAAGGGGAGAAACTAGTATTTACTCAGTATCTACTCTGCCAGGTATGGCAAGAGTCAATTGTCATATACTATTTAATTTTATTGGCAATTGGACCTCCCCAGACATGGGGTCAGGAACCTGTTTGCCTAGGATCCAAATTTATTATGATATTAAGAGATATTTAGAAGATAGCTTGCGGAGACAGAAAGAGTAGTAGAGACTTTTTAAAGACATAGATCTGGCCTGGGGTTCTGGTCCTATAACTGTATGACATGCCAAATGTTACTAGCGCTCTCTGGGTATCAATTTCTTAATCTCTGTCTCATCTACCTGATAGGGTCTTCTAAGGATCAAAATGGGAATGTGTAAAAAGGTTCTGTAAATATAATGTATCATTGATATCCATTTATTCTCTGAACAAGCAGTAACTAAGTTTCTATCCTAGTCCAGGCTTCAAGATTACAGGGGTGAAAAGGTCTCTGCTCTTGCAAAATCTATGTTCTAGTAGGAGGGAGACATTGAGAAACTCCAACAATTAACTGAGCAACAGTGCCAAGTGCTCAAAACAAAAGTGACATGAAAAACACTGCCTAGGCAAAAAGAACTATGTAAGATGGGATGGACATACAAGGCCTTGCTGAAGTGACACAGCTGAGACCTCAAAGACCTCTTAAGACTGCTACGTGCGGGGTGGAGGAAACAAGTGTCGAGGCCTAAAGAACAAGAGGAGTGCTGCACACTTAGAGCACTGAGAGGAGGAGGCGCGCTTGGGACACAATGAGTGAAGGGAGAGCTAAGAGATAAGGTTGAGAAGGGAGCGAGGGAGCTGGACCTGTAACTATTCCCACAATCCCAGTATTCTGGGAGGCTGAGGCAGGAGGATCCCAAATTCAAGCCCAACCTGAGCAACTTAGCAAGACCAAGTCTCAAAATAAATTTAAAAATTTAAAAAGAGCCGGCAATATAGCTCAGTGTGAAAGCCCTGGGTTCAATTTCCAGTACTGCAACAAAATACAAAGAAAGTAGACAAGAGCCTAATAAAGTATGGGCCACTGACAAGACATTTTCATTATCAAAAAGCTCTTCTTTTTTCAAAACAGCCTAATGGAGCCATTTATGCAAACATCCAGTGTACACATCATCAAAAGTAGGACACTTCCGACTTTCTACATGAGCAATACCACTGCCAAGAACAACATACCAGCTACAAAGGCCCTAGACAAAATATTCTTAAGAACTATTTCTAAATATTTATCATGTCTGACAAGTCAAATAGTAAAAATACTTTTTATAGTACATGGAAGTGACAAAAATAGAATTTGAGTTTTTAACAGATTTAAAATTTTCAACACACAAAAAATAGTTCAGTCAGTATTTATCAAGCACCTACTATGTGCGAGGCATATTCTAAGCACAAGACAAAACAATGAATAAGTTAATGATCATTTACCAATAACTGAGTAGAATATATGCCAAAATATCATAATGTGAGAACTAAATCTCAACTTATTTTATGACTTCACATTTTCTGAAATAGGAGCTATATGAGTAATGATATGTACCTGTCAGAAAGCAAACTTACCAAAGAATTCTTAACCACTTCACTTCTATAAAATTCTGGAAAAGAAGAAAAAGAACAATAAGTGACATGAAAGAAAATAAGCTCATTAACTCTTAATCCTGTAAATTTTTAAGCATGTGTTCTAGTGAAACATTTAAAATTTTTCAAGGGCTCTATTCTCTGCTGTATCTATAAAAATAAGTAAAAATAGAAATAAATATTAAATAAGTATGTTCTACTTTTGTTGTACCTTGTAGCATGGGACATTCTACCAGTGAGCTATGCCCTCACCGTTAAAGTGTTTTAAAGGGGAAAAAGCTGTAAAGAAAGTTAAAACCTTTTCAGATTTAATCTAATGACTATTACCGAACTGGCTCCTTTTGCTAGATTTTAATTTAAGCCCTGAAAAACTCAAACTTTCTTATTTCTTCCCCACTTGTACACAAGCCCATCTGTTCCAGTCTGCTCAAACATACCTAGTGTTTACCCACTGTGGCCTTGTGTAATGAATACTAACCTAGCATCCAAGTAATCCAAGCTCAATTTCCACCTCTGACACATTCTGACATTCTGTCTCTAATTTCCTTAGGCTCACTTTTTCACTGGACAATCTACAGAATTACAGTAATAATTGGAGTTTCTCTATGAGCATTAAAATGTCATGATTCTATAAACCTTCATGTATGTTGATAAATGTACAAAACCCAAATGCAAAATAAAAACACACCAGAGGACCTGACAGACATTCCTATCAACCCTCTGACACTTTCTCTGCTAACTCTGCCCAAATCACCTTCACACTACCCTTTCACTACAGAGCCTACAAGGACCCCTCATATCCTATGGGCAGTTTCCCAAGGGTCATGTACATACCATGGACACCTTGAGATCATGAGGCAACACACAGACAAATGTATCATCTCTTTCTAGTACACTGAAACTTATGTTTCAGATATTTCACCCATAATCGTAAGCTCCATGAAGGCAGCATGTTGGTTCCATACAACTATTACTTCTTCAGCCCCTAAAACCATTCCTGGCACAGGGTAGACAATAAATTTTTTTCAATGAATAAAAAATTTCACAGATTAATAGTTATAAATTTAAAGATAATGAAGTTACAGATAATGCTCTATTTTGGGAGAAATCACAATATACTAAATTTTAAAAAAGATTCTTAGAGAAAACTTATAAAATTGCAAATTTTGTAATTATACTAATAATGTTTAAGTAATATGATTAGCCTACTTATGTTGATTGGCAGTTTTCTACTTTCTCAATCATAAAAATGTGTTTAAAACAGAAAAATATAATTCTCATCTTTTTAAAAGAAATCACCTAGTTGCTGGGCGTGGTGGCGCACGCCTGTAATCACAGCACTTGGTAAATCAGCGATACATGTGCAGGCAACGTATTATATCACTGGTGTAAGAACCCGAGGGTGGGAATATAAACTAAAAGTCATGAAGGAAATCTGTTCAAAAACAGAGAACGGATGGGACGAAGGAAAGGAGAAAAGAAAAAGACAAAAATGTATGTATGTATGTATAGAGGAATATATATGAATATACATATGTGCAGG
>PVLD010031781.1:0-15361 GCA_004027595.1 Dinomys branickii
CAGGTGTTCTGAAAGATGTTTTGATGTTTAAAATTTTCAAAGGTTTCTTACTTGAGCTTTGGAAATAAAATTCAATGCATATGAAAACGATTCTTTATATTTGTCATAATAAATGATTAAATCTTGTCTGTGCCCATATAAAATGAGAGACTTTTCAGAGTAAATGTGTATCTTTCTTTCAATAAATTCAAAACGTCACACCATATCTCTGAGCAGTGGAGCAGAATGAATGAGAAGATATTAACACTTGTGTAATGGACTCTAACGCTCGCACCTGCCGTAATCTAAAGCTAAGGTCCCATTACATGTTCTCTCCTGTCTTTGATAAAAGGTTACATAGCCAGTAAAATATTTTCCAGGCTATGTTTTCACTTACTCTTATTGAGGGCCTATGTCAGGTTTGCAGTAATATCCTAGACTTTACTCGTATATGCCTGAAAATCATCACAACAAATAAACCTAGCTCTCTGAATAATTAAATATATGATCCATTTATTGATGTAGATTACAGTTTGTTTAAAAAATAACGTAAAGAATTCTAATATGACATTTTGATCTAAAAATCAGATATAACTAATTCCAAATTTTAATTACAACAATTATGATATAACTATTAATATATTATATATCTTAAATGTGGTTTCGTGCATAATTACATGAAGTAATACATACAATCCTATGATTGTAACATTGGTGGAAATTTATAGACAAAATATCAGATGACATTATTAACAAACATGGTTATTTACATTTAAATTAAAAATAAAAAAAGATTTAAATTTTAGTTGCTTAGTCACACTTGAAAAATTGTTAGTTTTAATGTGTCTGTCTGAGCAGTACAGAGCATTTCTAGTACCAGTGAAAGTGGGAAGAAGTGTTCCAGATTTTATAACAAACTGATCTTAAACAATGTTTAAAGTAATATCACATTAAAATGTAACTAAATACCTGATTACTCTGAGTAAACAGTTTTAGAGAGGGTTCATACACTTCCTGTCAGAAATTACATTAAGGTTATCACTGTATTTTAATTTCTTATCAATGAGCTATAAATTTGCTTTTTATAATTTTAACTGTTTCAGTCTACGGCAGAAAAAAGAGATGTAGCTTAATGAAAGGAGGCCCAAAACATGTTTTCTCTTTCTAAAAAAAATTAGATCCAAAATACAGTATAGTTTAAGTATTAACTTCATATATTAACAAAATTTTAGAATCCAAAGATGATCTACTCAAAATAGAAAACTACCAAGAGAAATATAAAGTTAAATAACAAACAGAAAAATGATATGAAATCAAGACACTCTCTATCAATAAAAATGGTGGTGAAATATTTAAAAATAAATTTGGAATGCAAATATATAGCATACATGCAGACCACTCAAAACACTTGAACATAAATTACATATACAAACATATAATTATTTTTATATACTATATTATTTTTGAAAACATGTTAACAGACTTGTTAAAACATTTGCCAAAATGTACAGAACATCTCTAATTAAAAAAAAAAATTTCCAATGCCTGCAAAGCATTTCCCAAATAAAACAACTAAAGTAAAAATTAACACTTCATTAATTCCTACTGTGAGTCAGATCCTACACTAGGTACCTTATCAAAATATTTCATTCATTGATATATGCGTATTCTATAGATCAGTTTACAACAGCTAGAATTCTATATTATTTAAAAACATATTTCACAGATAATGAATAATAAAAGGTAAAGTATTTTGCCTAGAACAGTTCAGCAAATAATAATGTCCTCAATATTCAAAACAACTAACATCCAGTAGGACAAGCACTTAAGAACATAAATCTCAGCTTTGTTTTACCAAACTGTCTGACATTTATTTTCCATTAGAAAAGGAAGAAAAAAACCTGTAAGATATTCTTTTCAACTAAACACTTTTTTTGACATTAATTATAACTGCAACATGAAATATGGTGGAGACACAGAGAGAGAGAGGAATACATTACTTTTTTAAAATTTTCACATAATCTATATTACTTAATCTTGTTATGATCCAGTGCGGTCATGAAAACTAAACAATAATTTAAGGCTCAGTTGTAAAATATGATACTATTACAAGTAATACAAAGTAGAAAAAATATACTACCAAAAAATGTCATATGCTAAAACATTTGGAATCACAGTGCTTTAGTAACAAAAAAATAAAAAACCAATAGAATACCTCCTGTGACACAAGGACAAAAAAGTAACTTATTCATAGTAGATTTCACTGTATACAATTATCTGTTCCATCTTAAGTTTTCAAAAAACATTCTATATTCTTCAAGAAATTACACTTTCATTCAAAGACAAATTTCTGAGGAAAATGATACTCTATGCAAACAGCTGTATCTGCATACTGCAGTTCTGAACCATATGGTATCCCTGTGTAAATCTCCTCAAGATCGAGGGAGCTATCAAAAGAGCATCAATATAATTTAATAATTAATGACAATGAATATAATATGCAAACTGTTGTAGCATTCAAATAATTTTGTATCAGTGACTTGAAAACAGATAAAATATCATCAAGATTACATTATAGCACTGAAAGTAAATCGTGTTCTTTATGACCACTGTTAAAAATAGACAATATTTGTACTAATATGCTTGGTGAATATAAATACATTGGCACAGATAAGCGTAGAAAATTATAAAAGAGCATTTACTTTTCAACAGGCAGTAAAATTGTCAGCATTTTTCTCCATTATGAATACTGTTAACTGATCACCAATATTCTGAAGCTATTCCTAATATTGTGTGTCAACTGCACTGGGGCAAATCATAAAAAGACATAGTGATGGAGTGCTACAGGCCAGTTTCACAGATGAAGAAAACATGGATGTAAGTAGACTACATTACGGCATAAATTTGTACAGTCTTGCAAAGCTATAACTGCCTAGTTGACATCTTCTTACCGAACATATTCCCTTTTCCTTCTTTGTTTTCATTTATAAAGACACAGATATTTAAGATTTAACATGTGAATTGATTGAGTTAGATATATCAAGTTGAACTGTGGCTACTGATACCATCTGTAAACATACTTTATCAGGTTTAGGTCTAAAGTGCCCTGTCAAAGTCTCAGTAGTGAGGAGTGGGGAGGTAACTGGATCATGAGGGCACCGTACTCAGTACACTAGTCCATGGATGAGTTCAGAGCTGCATATGGTACGAGGACATGGGGCTTGGTTGGAAGAAGCAGGCTACAGGGAGACACGAGACAGGGCAGAGTCTTGTCCCTGACTCCTCTCTCCTTTCTTTCTCTGTATCGTAGCTGGCACACCATCAGTAGCTTTCTTGTCGTGCCCTTGGGCCATACTATTTCTACCTTGGAGACAATAACCCTGGAATGAATACTCTGAAAATTATGAACCAAAATAAACCCCTCCTCTGGTAAGTTGTGCATGTCATGTATTTTGTTGCTGTGTTTGGGGGTTCAGCTCTGTGACCTCACATGACTATCTGATTGAGAAACATTTAGAATGAGTTTGCAGGGGATATTTGGAAAGGTTTGGAGAGGCCAGCTAAAAAAGCCTTAGAATGCTGTAACTAGAGCTTGATTATAATCAGAGATAAGAGGGCCAGGATACTGACAGGAATGCAGACAGTAAAACCGAGGATCAGTTGCTACTGGAAATGAATGTAAATCTCATAGTATCCTAGAAACCATGCACATTTCACTTTAGCAAGATTTTTGTCCATGTCCTAAGACTTTGTATTAGACTGAACTTAAATATACAGGACTAACTAATCTGCCAGTGTAAATTTCAAGGTACCTCGAAGTTCAGGATGCCATGTAGGCAAGGCTGGCTGTTTTTCAGCTTGATTTACAGTGAGAATAAGGAGCAAAAACTGAGGCCTAAATGTGAAGAATGTGAAGCATAGCCAGAAAGGAAGAAGTTATAGTCAAAGACAGCATCATTGTTGAAAAGAGTAACATTTTTAAAAGCCAAGTACTTTACATCAGGATAGCAGGAAAGATGTCTTGATAGCATCTCTAAAAATATCCAGACCATACTCATTACAGGTTCAAGAGCATGAAAAGAAGCTACACTCCTTTAAAAGACTTTGCTTTCAGAAGAAGGTCTCAAGATACACTACTCATTCAGCTATACCTAGAGAAGTATATTACTAAGTTCAATCATGCAGACAGAGGTCTCTGCAGCCATGATCTCAGGGGGCCGTGCTACTCGTCTCGTGATGAACCTTAGCAGCATCAATATGGTGTTAGTTTTACAGGCATAAAGGATGCAATAGTTGTGGAGTCATGTACATTTCAGGTTAGATTTCAAAGAAAAGCCTTGGAAGCCAAGCAATGTGCCCCTGGCTGGGCTATATGTGAAGCTGTGAGAGTGAAGCCAAAATTAAAGTGAAAACACAGAAGTTAGAGATACCAGAAACATGTTACATCTACTGAGGAAAGCTACAAAGAGTGAGTACATCCAGCAGTAGAGAGGCTACACCTGTTACAACTAGCAAGACCATGGGAGCAGGGTTGCCCAACCCCTTTGTAATTTATATCTCACCACAACCTGTTTTTTCTGTTGGCTATGATTCTAAAAGATTCAATTTTGCCTTGCTGGGTTTCACTTGTGCTTTGGTCCAATTCCTTTCTATCACTCTAGTCCTTCTTTTTGAAATAAGAATGTTTGCCCTGTACCATATTATATTGGGAATATTTAAATTTCTTTTTGATTGTTAAAAATTTTGAGTCTCAGAGACTTTAAACTTGGTCTTTTCAGGAACGTGACTTTGGCAACTCACAGTCATAAACATAATACATTTTCCTTGATACAGTGGAAAAGAGCCAGGTGTGGTGGTACACGCTGATAATCCCCAGCATTCAGGAAATGGGGACAGGAAGATCTTTGCAAGTTCAAGACCACCATGGGCTACAAAACGCACTCAAGGCCAGACTGAACTGCACAGGGAGGCCCTGTCTCAAAAAGACCAAAAAAAGAAAAAAAAAAAAGATGGAAAGGAGACTTAGACTTTGGGTGACCAGGGACAGAATATTATGGTCTATATCTCACATGTCCCTCACAAATGTCATATAATACAGGATGGGCTTTTGAAAGGTGACTGGATCATGACAGCAGATTAATCCATTGATAAGTTCAAAACTAAACATACTATGCAGAGGTGGAGCCTGTTCAGAGTAAGCACAGTACCGGGTGTGACCTAGAGCAGTGTGTTCTCGCTCCTGGCTCCTCCTTTCACGTTCTCTGCCTCCTGACTGCCACGGACGAGCAGTTTGCCTTCACCATTCTACACTACCGTGCCATTTCTTGCTTGAAGCCAAACAACCATGGACTGAATCCTCTGAAAACTCTAAGGCTTCCTTTAAATTCGGGGTGTCAGGTACAACAAGAAAGTGAGGAATGGAACTTATAGTACATGCACTCTTTATCCAGAATCTAGTTTTATACTATTCATCTTGAGCTAATCCAGAAATGTAAAGTCTCCACCCTCTTGCTCTATGATCACAGGTGTATATAATTAATGTTTTAACAATGTGCTAAACATATTGCTTCTATTGTCTTGAATTTTCACAATACCCTTGTCAGTCATATATTATTGTATCTAGTCTATAAGTGACAGGACCAAAGTTCAGAGAGCTTAAATAAACAGCTAAAAAGATCCCAGGTAATAAGCAGTGGAGATGACACACAAATTTAATTGGGATTCAAGTCTTTCAACTTACAGAGCCTGCATTCCCGCCAATAGCCTTGGCAGCCTTGGAAAGAGTAACAGTGTCTAAAAAAGTAATAGGAACCTCAAGGATGTTCATCAGGAGGGAAATCATATTTCTGTCAGGAAAAATGAATACAGGTTTTGTAATTTTTCACAGCTGTTTTTAAGCTTTATCCCAACCTTTTATTAAATGCAGTATCTCCAAAAAATTACTTGGCAAGTAACCCTCAATAGTTCATCCACGAAGGTGGTGAGAATAACACAAACCTTTCACGGACTACTATTGGCAGGTAGGTTGGAAAATGCATGTGAAAACTGCTGGCCTATCACAGAAGACACTTACTCCTTTTTTTCTTCTTTATTAATGTTTAAGGGATTCACATTTGATATTAAATCTTACAGTAAAATACCAGGAGTTACTACACTTTCTTATCCTTTCAGTTTTGTCCATTCCCTCACAGAGTCACCAACCAAAGGTGCTGAATCATTTTCCATAAATAATAGACTTAGATACTAGCTTCTACTTCTAAATCATCTGGAACAGGACTGGTCTTCCTCCATCCTTCTGCGGTTACTCCCTGGAAAGTAATTGCTCCAGGAGAGTAAGTTGGAACCATCTATCAAACTGTAACATAGATACATGCTGTGAGCCATTTCCCCTTCTAGGAATCTGCCAAGTACAAACCATGTCACATCTGCTAAACGGTCGATAGGTTATTTATCAAAATATTGTTTATTAAATAAAACTTAATAGCTATTAATAAAAACTATTAATATTGGCCAAGATAGCTGCCCACTGTCAATTCTGAATCCTCCTCCATTATTTAATCTTTCCTAAAATATAGGAGGAAGAAGCTAGGATCTAACTCAGAGTGCCAGCAGGCTGTGCGAGGAAAAACCACTTGAATGATATCTGGTTGTGCCACAGAGTAAGAGAAGCCGTTATCCCCAGCACTCCTGAAGACAGGCGCAAGGGCTTGGCAGGCAGTTGGCTGAAGACATGGAGTTTTGCCAGTAGCTTTCAGGCAGCCTTCTGAGAATAAAACACTTCCTACACGCGGCACAGATCTGCAGCATCAGCTTACCTGTTCCATCTGCTTTTCGATATTCTGATAGTGAGACCTGAGCCTCTGTGATAGTTGATGCCCTGCCTCCAGCCACTGCATAAGTCTCTGACTTCTTTTCTTACACAAAATACTCAGAGTAGCTTATATTTTTGTGAAAGAACTTTTAGATATGTTTGTAGATAATTCTTTTTGGTAGAGAAAGACTGCTATAACTCTTTTTATAAGACCAGGGCTGCTGCTCTTCTGTGACAAAGAATCCTACGTCCATAGTATTCATGTGCATTTTTTTCATATTGTCCACTTGCAACCTCCAGACAGGAAAGCAGGGAAACTAATGTACACATTAATATCTTGTTATTTGTATCAGCATGAGTAAGATACTGTATATATCCACTCGGACTTACTATTCCCTGTTGACCACATTAATGAAAACAGGCACCAGTCTAGCCATTACTTGCAGCTCAGAAAATACTCAGCCACCTGGCAATATAATGGAACATGTTACATGCATTAAAGTTAAGAACCACGTACTAAGATGAAAGTTGCACTGCTAGAGCAGCCCATCTGTAAGTTAAAGAATGTGAAATTAAGTCAAGCAGTAAGACCTTTCTAGTGCCTATAAATAAAATTTCAACAGTCTTACATTAAAAATGAAATTATGATGGAATATATGCAATGTGAACACTAATTCAAAGAAAGCATAATATGCTATATGAAATGATTGGAATAGATTCAGGGAATATTATCAGTTATATTATTTTAGTGAATTATTACATACCGATAAAAGGTCACAATGCCAAGAGGACAGAAAAAGTCTATGCCTTTCCACCTAATAACATAGCTTCAAGATACATGAAGCAAAAACTAATAGACTGAAAATGTACTATAGTCAGAGCTTTCTGTAGCATCTTCTCACTGCTAACAGAGCGGATACACCGAAGTCAGTAAGAACGGAGAAGACTGGAAAAACATTCACTTGAATCTTCTACACAATTCATCACATGGTACAAAATTAAATTCTTCAGTCTCCCAGATAATATTTACTGAAAGATTAAAATTTAGGGCCATAAAGCAAATCTTAGAAATTTAAAATGATTCATGTGATAGTTAATTGTGGCATCAACTCGAAGGGCCTAGGCAATGCCTAATAGAACCCAGCTCTCGATGTGTCTGTGGATGTTTGACATGCAAGCCTCCAACTGATAAGTGAGGACCCACCCTGAGTGTGGTTGTCACCAACCAATAGGCTTGTAATTTGGATGTAAGAAAAGCTTCCCTTTGCTTCCTCAGAAGAATTCTGGCATTTGTCCTTGCCTCTGAAAGTTCTTCTCCAGTTCCATCAGGTTTCCAATGCACTCTTTAGCCTTCCAGGGCAGACCCTTCAGTTTTCCAACACAGACGTGCAAGAAACTTTGCAGTGGGCTCCAGGCCCTAGACCTTAGACTAGATACTCGGATTCTCCAGCACCAGGCGACCATTTTGCATTCCACTCCTCATTCCACAGTAAATCCTTTCTCTATATCTATCTATCTATCTATCTATCTATATTATATGATGTTAAATATGTTCCTTTAGTGAATGTTTCCTGATACAATTCAATTCATATAAAATATGGTTTTAGATGAAATGTAATTATAACAATTATTACTACTAGAAACTAATTCTGAATAATCTCCAAATTTTGGGAAATAGCTAAGGTGCACTAGGATAAACTCTAGGTTCAATTAGAAATAAAAAAGGAAAATATAAAATATTTTGAACTGCAATAAAATAAAAGTTCAAAGTTTGTTAGATGTTGCAACGTCACTATACAGGTAGAAATTTAGAGCACTAAGCACTTATGTCCTGGAGAGAAAGAAGAAGCAATTTCTATAGTTGATATTCAACCTGGTTTAAAAAAAAAACTCAGCAATCTAAAGCAAAGTGACTTTACAACCTGATCAGGGTTCTCTATTAAAAATACACATGTGAAACTACCTTAATGGTGAAGGACTCAATGATTTACTCTAAAACTATGAACAAAAAAGGATCAGCACTTCCACTGTTGCTCAACACTTTAGTGAAGATCCTAGCCTATGCAATAAGGCAAGCAAAAAGGGAATCTAATTTAGAAAGGAAAAGGTAAAACTGTATTTGTAGATGATATGCTTGTGTCAGAAAATTCAAAATTGGAAACAGTGAGGGATATATTCTACACATAAAGAAATCAGGGCTTAACATAATACTGTTTACAACAGAATGTCAAAAAAGATCCTAGAATTTTTTGTGGAAGTAAAATGATTCTAGAATTGAACTCAGGAACTCGCGCTTGCCAGGCAGGCACTTATACCACAGAGCTACATCCCTGGCCCGATTCTAAATTTTAAAAGAAATTTAAAGAACATTAAATCGCCAAAATGACTTTGCAAAAGAATCACAAATTTAAAGATTTGTGTTACTTGATTTAAAACTTATTATCAAGTTTAGTAATGATAACTCTGGGATACAAACAAAAATAATGGACTTGAATGTAGAGCTTACAAACAGGTTTAACCAATATTAGTAAGTTTTTTCCAAAGATATATATACAGTTATCTTATGATACTTTTCAGTAAATGATTGTAGATCCATCAAGTATGCCAGAAAACAAAACAAAGAAAAGCAAAACTCAAACTCTACAGGATAGACATATGGGAAATATGTTTCAGAAATGAGAAACACCAGTTTCAATTACTGTAATCAAACAATTGTTAATCCATAGGGAATGTTGAATAATTCAATTTTTATAAATATTAAAATATTTTTATCTTTACAAAGATACTATTATTATTGAATTCACTATTTTCTTCATAATGAAATACCACTACCTGGAAGGTAATCTTAGCAAAGCACACATCTGCTTAGTGGCATATACAAAAATATGCAGTATCTTAAGATCATCCTAGAATTTCTTTAAAAATTATTTTTAAAAGATGTGAATAAATATTTTATTAAAGAATACAGAGGTCAAATGGATTTAAAAAGATATGAAACTGTAAGAAAATGAAATTTTAAACAATAAAGAAATATTAGTGTACATGGGTAGGAAAGGTTAAAATTAAAGACTATAATGAGTGCTCAGAGGAAGTTTCATAAATTACTAGTGGAAATGTAAAATAGTGGTTCCTCACAACCACTGTGAGGAATACTCTGACAGTCTATCAAACGTAACCTTGAATATAAGTGGAACTCTCCAATCAGAAAACTAAATGGACTAAATGTGGACAATGGGAGAAAGGAAAATATAGGAAGCCTAGTATATGCTGCTCATATGACACCCAGTTTGGCCTCAAAGATGCACAGAGACTGAATGCAAAGGAATATTTAGAAATGTGCACCCCAAGCAAATAATGAACAAAACAGAATGGGAGCATATAAATAAAGTTACTAACCAATCCGCAATGCTTTAAATCCTGATTCTTTTTAACTTCAAGGTAGTGTGAAATAAGTACACATTCAGTAAAAACTATACATTAAATTTTGAACACTTCTCTTTTCCAAAGTGAGTCTTGTAGCATTGGAAAGTGGTAGTAAGCCACAGCTCTGAGTCAGTCGTGTGTCCATGAGGGTGAAGAGCCAGAATTCTACACCGTACTGTTTTTACTGCTGAGCTATGATGGTTAGTAGGCTATCTATAGTCAATGTATATTTGAATTATGATATTTTCAACTTATAAGGGCTATAATGGTATATAACCTCAGATGAAAATAATCTGCATTTTGTCAAATGAAATAGAGTTCATGAAAAGATGGTCACAAAGGACTTTATTTAGTGTTCATGGGGTCAGTTCATCAGAAGGACACAGCAATCATAAATATGCATCCAAAATGTAAGTTCCTATATATATAAAAGAAATATTGAAAGACATGAAGGGAGGATTCAATAGCAACACAATAATAAAAAGGGACTTCAGCACCATTGTTTCATAAATATATAGATCACATATAAATATTTAAAGTGCGTATCATAATTTTCAAGTGTTTCTTTCAGCTTTTATAATATGAAAATACTCAGATATTCAAATGAGTACTAGGGGCAATAACATTTTTTGCCTTCCTTTAAAAATCAGCACAGAGCTAGGGAGATGGCTCAGCGATACAGCACCTGGCTGGTAAGTGCAAGGTCCTGAGCTTGATTCCTGGTACCAAAAAAAAAAAAAAAAAAAATTCAGTATCACACTGAATTTTGTGTGACATATGACAAATTTGAACAAAGGTATTTCTACCCCACTGAACTTTCACATGAAATACATTATTTCAGAAGAACTACTAGCAACTTAGTAGTTTAATAATTTAAAACAATAGAATATCATTATAGATAAAATGTTTAATACATGTATTTCATGATAAGTTTTTGATTAAAAACTCAAAATCCTCATTCATATATAGGTGAAATTATAATGAATCCTCAGAATTGGAGTGTATCATTTACAGCATACAAAATTTTTGTATGAAAATGCAAAGAGTACATAATAATCAAATCCCAAATATTGATGAATCACTAATAACATTGGGTTTATATTGAAAATGTTTATATTTATATTTGTTTCTCTTGCTTCCGTGGCACCTAACAACAAACCTATTGTGTCTGCACAGCTACACCCTCCTAGTGTTCATTCTGACACGGTCATTTGTGTAATATATTTTAAACACTGGCCAAGTTTTAATTATTAAACATCATTTTTTTCACTATTAAGCATCATTATTTCGGCTCAATTTATTATAGTACATATATTTCTATTAAATGTTATAATGCCACAGCAGATTGCCTTTAAAAAATTTTTATTTCCATAATCAAAAGAAGTTTACAAAAGACAGAATACAAAATGGCAATGCTGAAACTTTTCCAGATTGCCTTAAGATTTTGATTCATAGTTTCATTCCTTCTAGTTTTTCTCAGTGAAAAGTTCAAAATTTCAGATTCTACTCTGAAAATTCCATATATTGTTCACACAGCAAGACAGTCGAGGTGAAAAGTCCAGAGGCAGCATGACTAATGTTCACCATGTAAAAGCAAATTGAAGAGACACAATGCAAAAGAACTACATTTACTTGCCTTTCACATCTTTCTTGTAAAAGTCTTTCCCCAGTCTACTTAGTCCCGAAAGGCGTCTGCAGAGATGAGGATGTAACTATTTTGCCCTGACCATACCTTCATGGCAGTGATTGGTAAGACAGGCACTAGAATCAAACACAGCTGGTCAAATCTTCCCTCTATATTTATATTTGTGTCATGGGGAGAGGGTTAACCTTCTCATTAGGTAGTAAATGGCAACAAGCAAAGTTTGGATCAAGAAAAGCCTTAGTTCCCAATGGAGAGAACCTCAAAGAATACAAGACACCACAGAGTGTATGCAGTCAGAATCATGATGTCATCACTTAAGGCAAATCATATTTTTATTTGTTAGCGATGAGTTCATAAAAACACCTCTGTTTTTAAGTTTGTTTGATACTATTTGTTGTTTTGTTTTGTTTTTCTTGAAATACAGGGAGGAAAAAGGAATACTGCTGAACTTCTCTGATCAATTCAAACACATTCCCACAGAATAACTTCTAAAATTTAACTTTAAGTGTAGACTGTAGGGCTGCGGATGTGCTCAGTGGTGGAGTATTTGCCCAGCATGCACAATGTCCTGAGTTCAACCTCTAGCACCACAAGAAAAAAAAACAAAAAAACCCAGATAAATGTAGATTGTAAAGATTTTTCATTTTCTACACTAGCACCATTTTAAAGTAAGCCCACTAGGTACATTTAGTTGGGATTTACATTTGTATTTACATATTTGACAAATATTTACTGAGCTCTTTTTTGCTGAAAACCAAACTAGATATTTGGATTTATTAATATGGAAGGTAGATGTGACCCCTTCAATCACAGAACTTCTAGTCTGGTAAACTAAGAAGCCAAATACAGGCTACAGTATGAAAAAGCTGTAACATGCAACATGATAGGCCATCTGCTGTGGTTTGGGCACTACAGAGTAGAAGCATCTAGGAATCCAGGGATGTATTATAAACATAACACCCAAGGGAAAAACAATGAAACATAAAATATAAAAAGACTAGTGACATTTATAAAATTCGAACACCCTCTGCAACTTGACTGATGGTAATAGCATCACAGAATTTGTTGGCTTTTTTGTTTTTCTGGTTTTTTAAAGTTAAATTGAAACAACAAAATGACTTAAAATTCATCTATTTTCATGGTGATCTGATGTGAAACAAATTAATGAGTAGCATATTTTGAAAACATTAAAGATTTATCTATAATGAATTCTACTAAAAGTTGTCTCGAAGTTCCACAATACATTCTACAAAATTTATCTCATTTTCAGAGACTACCTCAAACCTTACCACACCATTCTAATATAATAGATTAATATTTTGTTGAGTGTATCTAACTGTGATATAGAACTGCAATTTGATTTCAAATCCTCTGAACTTAAATCTAATTTAAGCACTTTGACACTTTTTTTTTAAATAAAAGCACAAAAACATATTAACAAACAGACACAAATTAGCATAAAAAATAGTACAATCAAAACTGATCTGCAGACAAGGTGACATGGACTCGACAGTGGCTGTGGCTTTACCTATTGATATCTTCAAAGTGTATATATATGAACCCAGATACAGACATGCAAACTTGGTCAGACAATTAATCCTCTCAACAACAGAAAAACACAAAAAACAAAATACTGAAGACAAAAAAAGAAAAACCACCAATAGTTGCTGCTTTGCATATTGATATCTTCAAAGTGTGTGTTCAGGATACAACATACAGACATACAAGATTGATAGAATAACCCGTCATCAATTATTCCTTAGCATTAAGTGATATAATACAATAGTAGAACCATGTTAGCCCTCCTGCATATATGTATATTCATATATATATACATACATTTTTGTCTCTTTTCTCGTTTCCCTCGTCCCATCTGTTCTTTGTTTTTGAACAGATTTCCTTCATGTCTCTTAGTTTATATTCCCACCCTCAGGTTCTTACACCAGTGATACAATACGTTGCCTGCACATGTACTGCTGATTTATTTCACTTATGAGTATGGACTCCAGTTTTGACCACTTGCCTGCAAAGTCCCCAAAACTGTCTTTCTTTATAGCTGAATAATAATCCATTATATAAAAATGCCACAGTTTTTTGATCCAGTCTTCTGTGGATGGACACTTGGGTTGCTTCCACATTTCAGCTATTACAAATTGCGATGCTATAAACATGGGTGCACATATATCAGAGTGATATGATGTTTTCAGATCTTCTGGGAAAATACCCAGAAGAGGAATAGCTGGTTTGAATGGAACCTCTAGACCTAGTTTGCTGAGAAATCTCCAAACGGCTCTCCACCGTGGTGGCACCAGTCTGCATTCCCACCAGCAGTGTAATAGAGTCCCTATTTCTCCACAGCCTCGCCAGCATCTGTTATTGGATGACTTTTCATACTGGCCAGTCTTACTGGGGTGAGATGAAATCTCGATGTTGTTTTTATTTGCATTTCTCGAATGACTAAGGATGTGGAACATTTTCTAATATATTTATTTGCCATTTGTATTTCTTTATCTGAGAAGTGTGTATTCATCTCAGGTGCGCATTTCTGGATTGGGTCTTTGAATTTGGACAGGTACATGTTTTTTAATTGTTTGTATGTTCTAGATAGAAGACCTTTGCCTGAGGGACAGCCGGCTAGGACTTTTTCCCAATTTGTGGGTTTTCTTTTTACTTTGCTGGTGATTTCTTTAGATGTACAAAAACTTTTCAGTAGAATGAGGTCCCAATTATTGATTCCTTGAAGTGTTTCCCTTGCAGTTTCATTTTTGTTCATGAACACTCTGCCTACTCCTATGTCTTCAAGATTTTTACCTACTTTCTCTTCTAATAGATTTAGAGTTTCTCTTTTAACATTGAGGTCTGTGATCCATTTTGACCTGAGTTTGGTGCATGGTGATAGACTGGGGTCTATTTTCAGTTTTCGGCAAGAGGCAAGCCAGTTTTTCCAGCACCATTTATTGAACAGGCCTTCTTTTTTTCCAGTGGGTCTCGTTGACACCTTTGTCAAATATTAGGAAGGTGAGTGGGTTTTTCGTTATGGTTGCATCATCCAGTATGTTCCATTGATCCTCAGGTCTGTTTTTTAGCCAGTACCAGGTTGATTTTATTACAGTAGCTTTGTAGTATAATTTCAGGTCAGGGATTGTGATTCCACCTCACTTTTCTTTATTGCCCAGGATTGCTTTTGCTATTCTGGATCTCTTCTGGTTCCAGATGAATTTGAGGCATATTTTCTCTAGATCTGTGAGGTATGTTAACGGTAGTTTGATGGGAATTGCATTGAATCTGTACAACAGTTTTGGTAGTATGGCCATTTTTACAATGTTAGTTCTTCCTAATCATGAGCAGGGTATGTTTTTCCATTTATTAAAATCCTCTTCAATCTCCTTTTTCAGAGTACTGTAGTTTTCACTGAATAAATCTTTCACATTCTTTGTTCCATTTATTCCTAAGTATTTCAATTTCTTGGTTTCTATTGTAAAGGGTATGGTTTCCTCAATTTC
>PVLD010031782.1:0-15359 GCA_004027595.1 Dinomys branickii
AAGAAAGGTACAGAGGCTGAGAACCAGGTTAGGAGTGGAATGACCTTTGAGTTGCCTCTAGGTACAGAAGAGCCAGTTCAGTTTTCCGCAAAGCAGTTCAAAGTCATCTTGACACTGGCTCACACCTTATACCTTCCTAGTAAACAATGAGTATTTTCCCAGAAACTAGCTTAGCATTCAGCAGGTTTGGAAGTTACAGTTGGTATTTCTAAAGTCCATTCAAGATAGGATTATAACTGGTGACATTGTCTCCCAGCCAAAAAATTTACCAAATGCTTCCTATATATTTGACATCAGGTTTGGTGTTAACAACCTGAATCATATAAACTATACACACCCTCTCTACTTTGTGACTGAGAGAACTCAACATCAGAGAAACTTCCACAAATTCATGTGGCCGGTTAGTGAGAGGTAGGACCTCAAACCCATATTGGACTGCCTGCTTACCCCCCCCCTCAATTGTGCCATTGCTTCTATCTAGAACTTCTTGCTTTCTCCTTTTATGCCTTGGGGGGAGGTAGTGGCAGCAATAGTGGGTAGAGAAAGATGGATAACAGGTGTGTCTAAGCATGACAGAGAAAATGAGCAACGCTAAAATGAAGAACAACCTACTCCAACATATTTCCAGGTATGGCTCAGCCAGTAAAGTCTGGGAAAAGTATGCTGTAAGTGTTGAGATTTGAGAAGCTGTGTCTTCTGTAGTGGTGTATATTAGAATAGCAATGATCTCCCTTCTCTGCCTATATAGTCCAGACCTTGTTAGTTCAGCAAATATAAACAATGAGTCAAAAGGGTCAAAAGCTGATTCCTGAGTTCATTCATTAAACATATAGCATGGAAGACTGTTATTGACCTCAGCTCTTCACCTTTCCTCACATTATACCCTTTGCTTTGAGCATTTGCAATTCCTTTCACTAGAAGCAAAGTATATTTCCCCACCTATTGATATTAGGTGTGCTCATGTGACATACTTTGGCCAACACAATGTTAGCAGGTTTGATGCAGGCGGAGCCTTGAAATATGCTTTGGACTTGGGCTTCTTCTATTGTTTTCTACCATTCTTGTGAACAGAACAAGGCCTAAGTCACCTACTAGTTCAAAGAGGATGAGAGATACCTAGAGTAGACCTAGACCCAACTTGCTCATTAGAACCAAAACCAGGCAAGACCAGCCTAGATAGGCCAATCTCTAGGTGTGTGAGGAAAAATAATTATTGTCATAACACAGCTGAGTTTGGGGTGGTTCATTATACATCATAAGAGTGCCAATAGCTAATTGACACATGAGGCTCTGCAGGCCTAAGTGTCACCTGACAAAAAGTATCCAGTGAGGGTGTGGGGGGATGTGCACATGTGCACACATGCACTCCTTGCAGGCAGTTTCAGCATGCATCCTTCACCATCATGAGGTACAGCACTCCTTCCCATACATCATCTTCACAGCCCAAAGAACATGCATTCACATGTACACCAATAGAAAAGGGACTTTTGCTTATTTGGTTTTTTAAATTACACTGTAGGACAGCCGTTTCTACAATGCACATAACTGAGATGTTGTAACTGAGGTACTTCTGAAGTGTCTCTTCAATGGGTGATACCTGAGGACCTGGTGTTGTCCCAGATGTTCACGCATAACTAGAAGGTTGATGATCTAGAGACAGCTACGATGGATACAGAAAGGATTGGATATAGGGTCAGACCACTGGTGTGGTGTAGCAGGCTTGCTCCAGCTTGCAAGAGCTGACAAATTGCCAGGAATTTTGCAAGCCAGTTGTTAAACCCAGTTGCTGTTAAAAATTAAATCACATAAATGTACACTAGATCTCGTCCTGCAGCTCAATGCTGCTTTCAGTTCCCAGATTCCATCTTGGGAGTGGCTACTCTAGTAGGGCACCTGACTATGGCTGTGACAGTTATGATCCAAAACTTTTCTCCCGCTTGGTCATGGCTCCCTCCTCAGACTTGAACTCAGCTCCTGCTGTGGGGAATCCTCTGAGGTCCAGTTCAGTCTCTATTTAGGAGAGATGGTGGTGGGGTGTAATCTTGAGTTCCTCCTGGGTCTGAGGTCTTAAAACTCATTCTTAAAACTCATCACTCTTAAAACTCATTCTCCCAGGTTCTTATGTCTTCTCCCACACCCCAGCCAAATAACTAGAATTGGTAGCCGCTCAGAAGAGCTGGAGGTTGGTTGGCTGCCCTGACACTAACACTAATCCTAACTGCTAACCCTAGTCCCTAACCTCTGACCCCAAAATGAACTTTAAATCCTACCTGCTAACCATAATTCAAGCTTGTGACACTAACTCTAAATTGTCACCCTGATGGCTACCCAAACCCTTAAACCTAGACCAAATACCACTCTACCCAAATGCTCTAATCCCAAACACTATCATTTACCTTTAATTCCTGCTCCCTAACCCTAACCTCAAACCCAACCCTAACCTGTAACTCTAATCCCTAACCTTAACCCACCCCCTTCTCCAGGACACTCTGTCCCTGCCTGTTCTAACTCCTGTTCCAAGCTCCCCCAAGGGTCAATTGCTTCTCTAAGTAAGGGCCTCTCTATTTCCCTGAGCCCTTTAGGCCAGTTTAGGTCAACCAGCTGGCAACTCTTTGGTCTGCACTTGGAAGTTTCTCAGAGAGACTAAACCAGATTTGGACCTGCCTTTCCAACCCTAGCATCTCCCTGCCTGACTCTACCTACTCTCTGGAATGGTTTATTCCCCAGCCCAGTCCTGAGACACAGTGCCAATCTTCAGTTGTCTGGGCAGTGAACTGAGGAGAAAAAGCTCTTCCTTTAGAATGGTCACTGAATTAGGCAACTTGCTCTCTACAGCTAATGTGCTCAGCCCCTGAACTCCTGTGTAATCTGGGGCAAGTTGCTTAACTTCTCTGTGTTCCAATTTCTTTCTTTTAGAAAATAGATTTAATAGTAGTGCCTGTCACACAGGGTAGTTGTGAGGATTAATCCTTTAATGCTTGGTGTTATTTTTGGAATGCCATATAACAATGGAATATAATACAGATTTTTCTCTTCAAATTCTTCTTCTTTGAATTTTTCTAAGTAACATATATGAACAAAGATTCAAAAAATTTACAACCTTCATCATAAATGGGTTAAATAAGTTAATATAAAAAAGCACTTGGAACAGTACCTGGCACCATAGTAACCACTAAGGAAGTGTTTGCTTTTGTTAACATTATTATGACTATTGCCAAAAAAGTATACATTTTCCTCTTCAGACTCCCACTTGTTTTTATAATGAGGGGGAAAAAAGAAAAAGCTAAACATGCTTATTTTAGAAATTTTACAAAGAACATAAAAGTATGAAAAAGAAGGAAAAAATAACCCACATCCAGCCAGTTACTTACATCTCAAGGACAAAAGATAATTTGACTTTGCTAACAGTCTGCATTTGAGTAGGTTTTGAATTGCCTCGGCCTTTCCCAGCCAAGCAGAGCTGTACTTTGATTTTATTTTGCTCTTGGAACTCAACTATAATTCCAGGCATAACATGGGGGCTCTGTATGCTTGTCTTTCCCACTAGTTTGGAAGCTCCCAGAGGAGAGGAGTGGTGTCGCTTTAATTTCTGCATTGCCAGTAATGCCCACCACAGAGCCAGGCTGGAAAAGATGTGCTCTTAATGACTGTGTGCCTTTGTTTGCCACAGTTGTGCCTCGTTTGGAATTCTGCTTTGCTGCCCTTTTCTCGGACATGCAGGTTGCTAGCAGAACTATCCTTGAAATAGGTGTAAGGAGAAAAAATCCCCCTGTGGAAGTTGGTAGGGTTCTGTACTGCCTCTTTTCACAAATCTTTTTAAAAGGCAGCTTTCCTCTATTGGGTAATTTCAAGCGTTTTCTACCACAGGGTACGTGGCTCATTAAAGCAGTGATTTTCCACTTGCAGGTACAAAACTGAAAAGCAGGCTGGCCAGAGCCGTGTCCCCGAGAAACACAACATCTGTTTGGAGCTTGTTATTTTTGTTAGCTGCCTGCCAAAGACCACACACCAGCGGAGGGCTCCTTCTTAGCCCAGACAGCAGCGCTCTAACTGACATCATCTCCGCTCCGAAGGAAGCTCACCAAGTGCCAGCAAGTGCCACCTAAGCAGCAAACTGAGAAAGGCAGATATGGGGCTTCCTGGGGCGTGAACATGGAATTTTTAAGGAAAATTTAAAGAAAAATATTGAAGGAGCAAGAGAGAAGATTGGACATGTCAGTTGCAGCAGACAACCCTGCTTCCCAGCCTAGGGCTTCTGCCTGCCCCTTTGTCTTTGATCTTCTTTCCAATTGGCCCGATATTCACAGTAGAGAGTTCAATCTAACACAGTTTCTCCCTTTCCAGAAGGATGTTTTACTGTACTTCTGTGCAAACCCAATATCCTCTCTGAAGTGAAGTAAGACCCAGAAGCAACACAAGAATAAATGTTCAGACAGGCATGATGGTACACACCTGGAATCCCAGCACCTGGAAGGCTGAGGCAGGAGGATTGCCAGGAGTTCAAGGTCAGCTTGGGCTCCATAGTGAGTTCAAGGCCAACCTGAACTTCATAGGGAGACCCTGTCTCAAAAATCCAAGCAAACAAAAAGAATGTATAATTTCCTAATCACAAAAAGAATAGGCTCCTCCTCCAAGCTATCAGCAGCTTCTTAATCACACAGCATCAGCAAAAGCAGGAAATACATGTATTGGTATGAAGGACATGCTGATACATTACATAAATCTATGTTCGTGCTTCCAAAAGCTGATGATTAAGAAGTAGAAGAAAGTAATCAAGGCTTGACTCTCCATCCCAAAACGCAGGAAAGTGTCAGGACTGTTTTGTCATTGGTGTTTTTCCTCCCCCATAATAGATTTTCTTTCCTCTTTCGCAAGCAGTTTACAAGGCTATGTTTAGAACAGACGTCAGAGCTGGGAAACCAACTCACAAGAGCAAGACTTTCCCAAGGGTGTCATCTTGTGGCATTTCTGTGCACTACAACGTTGCTCCACCCTGTTGCCCACAGCTGGCAACAGGAGGCAAACTGGAAAGGAGTCCTTTCATGATTTGTGAAGTTGAACCTTCACGATTTGGCACTGGTCACATGTGGCAAGTGTCAAGCACATGCGTATCAAGAGTTGGTTAAAGTGCTTCCACATTACCCCCAATGGCAGCCCCTTCCACATACATTAGGAAACAGAGGGTCTTTGGTTAACCTGAACACTCAGCTGGTTTCGTGAATTACAACATCTGGGTCTTTTTTGTATGTGTGTATCAAGCCATGAAAGTATTTACAAAGTGCTCCTGAGGACAGAATCATGAAAATGCAGCTTGTAAGGAAAGGACTCAGAATCCCTGTACTTTAGAGATAGAAATGACTGTGTGGTGGCAGGCTTACACTGGGGACCAAGGCCCTGCTCAGGAACATGAGCTACTTGATGCTGAACACAGAGAGCAGCAGTGTATGGAGTGTATAAGTATTTTAATACATAGAGTCCATAGGTTTTTATCAGATTTTCAAAGATGTCCACAGACTAATAAAATTGAGAACAAACGCCAGTGACGACGAACCTTTTAGAGCTTTCAGTGATAACAAACAGGCTGCTGCGGCGCGCAGGCCATAGGTTCGCCAACCTCATACCCTACATGAAAAGTCTGCCCAAGGCAGCGCTGGCAGATTTAGATACTCTCACTTCAGATTTTACTGTGAGGGAGACACCATACGTTTGAGGCAGTTGTTCAAGACTAATCGTGTCTAAGCATTCACAAGTTTAATACTGAAATCAATATTCATATTGTGCTTCCCTGGAATGTTACCCTACCAGGCTTAATTCTACTCTCTCCCCTACCACAGCCTAATCTAGTCCTTTTCCAAATGGTACCCCTTCACATCTTCTGTCGAGCTCCATGGCCTTCCCCTCGCCTCTCTTTTGCCAGCCTAACCCCGGCACCCACAGCTTTCTTCTGCTGTAGTTTTCAGAACATTCCTGCCCAGGTACCCTCTCCCTCTTTGGGAGACAATGCTTCTTTGAATACCCGACATACAAAATTGAACACACTACCCTCAGTGACAGCCCCTTCCACCTACAGATTGCCTGACTTGAACTTATTCAAAATACTCGGGTGCTCTTACATTTCTGCTTCTCTCACTTAAACTAGTCTTGCAGCCTTTTCAGTTTAGAGAGCACACCCCGTGATCCACAATTAGAAAAAAGGGAATAAACTAGGAGCTGCGTGGGTCCTTTTTCCTGTCCTTTGTATCATTTCATTCACTCCAAACCAACCAAGTCTTTATTTCATTCCTGGATCAAATACAACATAAAAGCCTTTTTATTGCTAACATTAAATTGGCCTCAAATCTGAGCTTTTTCTAGTCTTTTGATTTCCATTCTGATAAATATCTGATGAGCTTTGGGTTTATCCTTTAACAAGTCTGGCTTTCTGTTTCTGCACATAGCTTTAAAATCAAAGCTTTTGAAGAGCTGCAGCCTTGATGATTACTTCACATCCGTCTCTTTTCTCTCTTCTCCAGCTCCCTCTGGAAGCACCCGTTTTCTCCTGCTCTTGGATTCTGACCATGGGCTCATGCACATTTTTGTTTTTAGTTTTTGAAATTGTTCCTAAACCCTGGGAACATGCCTGGGGATCTTTTGCTTGGCTTCATCAAACTATTCCCGTCATAGTCCGCTGCTTCCCATCACGCCCACTGTCACCTCATTGATGACAGGACTGGGTACCCGTTCAGCTCATGGGTTTGCCAGCGCTGTAAAGTAATGAGAGGTAAGCAAGAGAGACAACGACAGATGATCGAGGCCAGCGCTGACACCGGGAAGAAATGGCTAGAGAGAGCGCTTCCGAGAACTCTGTGAGTTCTGACCCGCTTTAGTTTTTCCTCTGGGCTCAGCCTGCTGCCCTGGTGGCAGAGGTAGAGTTTCGGAGATAGAGTATGGGTCTGATAGACAGCAGAGGAGTGAACGAAAAATGCACAAGGCCAGGATTAGGGGAGGCTCCTGCTTTAGGTTCACTAATTCCTGGGCCACCAACAGCACAAGTCTTAGGGAACCTAAGAGCACACAGACTGGAGGTGTCGGAGCCGGCAGTTGAGGGACACTGCTCTAAGCACTCTCAGACATATGAATGGCTGATAAGCACATGCAAAGATGCTCAACATCACGAGAACTGCATTAGAGAAGTGCAAGTCAGAAGCACAATGAGAAGTGACCTGATACCTACTAGGATGGCCACTATAAAAAACAAAAGTTAGAATAACAAGTGTCAATGAGAATGTGGAGAAATTGGATCCACTATTCTTGGCTGAAATGCAGAATGGACAGCCACTATGGAAACAATATGGAGGTGCCTTAAAATCTAAAAGCAGGACTACCATATGAACTGGCAATCGTGCTTCTGGTTAGAGATCCAAAATGGCTGAAAGCAGGGTCTCAGATAGATGTTTACACAGCTATGTTCATCGCAGTACCATTCACAATAGCCAAGAGGTAGAAGCAACCTAAATGTCTCACAACAGATCAATGGATAAATAGAGTGTGTTTTATGCATACAGTGGAATATTCATCAGCCTTAAAAAGGGAGAAAATGCCATCACATGCTACAGCATAGATGGACTGCAAGGACATTGTGCTCTGTGAAATACTGTAAGCCAGTCACAAAAAGACAAATAATGTATGATTCCATTTATACATGGCTTCTATGGTAATCAAATTCATAGAGACAAAAAGTAGAATGGCTGTTGTCAGAGGAATTGACATGGAGGAACCATGTTGGAGGGGAAGATGAGGAATTGTTGTTAAAGGGCATGTAGATTGTATTTCAAGAGGAAGACATTGTAAAGATGTCTCATGCTACTGACCTGTATACATCAAGATGGTTAAAATAGTAGATATATGTAAAAGGGAGGATCTAAGAGGAGCAGAATTGTAACAGTGAGGTATCAGGTAGGTTCCTACAAAATGAAGATAGGGCTAAAGGAAATCAGCAGGAGATAGTGAAACACCCCCAGAGCCAGCAACAGCAGGAGTCACTCTCACACCTAGTGGCAAAGAGAGGGAGCCATTGCCAAAACTAGTGGGCAACTGTGTGATGACAGCCATGGCCTTTACTAGAGGAAGACAGCTGCTGTCCAACCGAGCCGGGCAGGGAATGAGCTTGGGAAATATGTTGACCTCCCTCTGTTCCTGTCTCAGATCTGCTGCTTGTGGGCCCCATTGGTGAGAATCAACAGGAAGCTGCTGCTTTCCAGGCTGGATATGAAGGGACAACTCAGGAAACTCATGCTGTTTTCCATTGGGCCCTGAAGGCATGTGGAGACCCTGAAGACATCTGGATCACACAGACACCCAACAGAGCTGTTACCTGTAACTGTCTCTGTCTAGCATCTCAACCTTCCTTCCTCTGGTAACAGATGCTGCTTTGTCTTACAGAACCACCCTCCTCCAACTTTGTGGGGTTTGCTATCCTCCCCACTTGATGACAAGGGTAGCATGACATCAAGCCCTAGCCAGTCATAACACCCCCTCTCCCCCACGCTGGAGGTATGACCCAAGTAGAGACAAAGGATTTGTTCTTGGAATTGAATCTCTTCTGTTTTTGCTTATTTCCTTCCTATTACCTGTTCATCCACCCATCTATGAGAGTAGAAGAAACTCTCTTTCTCCAGGATCAACTAAGCTGGATGACATGAACATAGCCCTGTCCTGCCAACACATGGAAGAATATCTAGGAGATAAAGAGAGCAACACAAACTGGGTGTGGTGGCACATGCCTGTAATCCCAATACTCAGTAGGCTGAGGCAGGAGGGTTGCCGGAGTTTGAGGCCAGCCTGGGCTCTGTAGTGAGTTCAAGGCCAGCCTGAGCTACATAGTGAGACCTTGCCTCAAAAAAACAAAACAAAGAGACCAATGCGGAGAAGCAGAGTTGAAAGAAGGCTGGAGGGGCAGATAGCCCTTATGATGTCATTTGACCTTTTAAAGTCCCTGAAATAGGTTCTATCTTTTGACTTGCCAGTTTCCTGAGCCAGTGAACCCCTATCTTCCTTAAACTATCTTGAATTAGATTTCTATTGTTTGTGCTAGATCCCTGGCTAACAGAAAACATACTCAGACACACACCAACCTACCCTGCCTCTGCACTCTCTACCACTGTCCATCCTTAAAACTAGTATTCCTGGAAATCTGTAATCCCATCAACTCCCACAGAAATGCTACATTCTCTTAGTGTGGTATACAAAAGCAAGCAACTTTTTTGTTTTTAAAAAATGAATTTAGATCAGTATATTATTAAGGATGGTATTATAATTTTCATTTTAATATAGTCTTTAATGGCATTCATAAAATATAAAGACAAAGTTTGACTTTCCCCCATTTAACAAGTGATGCATGCTGTTTAATTTATTTCAACTTAAGTATGCAAGAAAGAGCATGGTTTATCTACAAATTCCAAATGACATTTTAATATTGTGTTTGTGGACCAAATGTGTATTAATATGCAGATTGAAATTTAACTATGTGTTGAAGCCCTCCAAACAGCTTCTGTGACCTGATACTTGGAATTCTTGAATTTTGTGCTTCAAAAAAATCAATTACTTTATTATTATAATTTTCATGTTTTGTTTCTAAAAGAGGAGACATGAGCACTTTCTGGCTGCTATTTGCAAGTACTTTCCAGAAATAACACACTGTTGGGTGGGATAATTTTATCCCCAATAAAGGAAAGCCAAATTGGATAAGGGTTTCTCCTTTTAACATTCATCTTGAAAAACTAGAGCAATTTTGATGTACTTGATGTATAATATGAATGGACCTTATAGGTAGGTCTGAGGCCAAAATTCAGAATTATCATTTTTGTGTCCTTCATCAGTTCACTCTAATTTTTTCTACCATATTACCCATTTTAAGGGAACAGTTCTGTAACTCACTCAATTTAAAATTGGTATTCTTGATTCCACCACTCTTTAGCCAATAATCCATTTGAGAATAAGTTAGACAACTGAATAAACATAATCAAAAGCTGTAAAATGGTCAAATCCACTGCAGAGCTGAGCACAGCAGTGCATGCTTATAGTCTTGGCTATTAGGGAGACTGAAGCAGGGAAAATGCTTGAACCCAGGAGTTTGCGACCAGCCTGAGCAACACAGCAAGATCATGTCTTTAAACATGAAAACAGATAAGGCTACCAGAACAGATGAAGTGTCAGCTGAGTGAGCAAATGACCAAGCAGCTGCTTTGGGAACAGGTCCAGCTGATCTCCACAAATTGCCCCCCAAACACCTAGCCAACACTGAGAAGCTTTTACAGTTGAAATTAGAATAGATCCCACTATTACTTTTTAAAGATCATGGATCCATATCCTGGCTTGACCTCTTACTGGCTTTATGAGCAAGTTATTTCCATTTTTCCTTTTCTGAGTTCATGTATACAGAGGTGAGGATTTCAAATACCTACCTAGTGAGTTTGCTGATCCACAGTCTGGGTGTGTCACCATCAGATGCCAAGACAGGGAAAATGTCACTTTGGAAGTTGTTTCCACTTCACTTTACCATCAAAGTAGCAGATGGATAATGATTCAAATGAGTGAGCAGATGTTGCTTGTCACCAGAGTGAGAGTTCACCATGCTAGAGCAGCGAAAAGCCCAAATCTTGATCTCAATAGGTGCAGGCAGGCAATGTCACAATGGCAATGGTTTTCAAAGCGTGGTCCCCAGAGTGGCATTTTTAACCTGTGTATTTTTGAGTAACAAAAAAATTCTCGAGCTCTACCAAGCCCAGATATACTGAATCAGGAACTATGGCACTGGGGCCCTCTCATTTGTGTTTTAATGAATCCTTTAGGGGTGAAAAACTACATTTGCAGAATACCCTATATTGGACTCATTCAGATATCTCAGCACCATGTACTGGAAGACACTGGAGCAACATCTTCAAAAACAGAGGAAACCAAGTGTGGCGGCACACGCCCATAATCTCAGCACTCAGGAGGTGGAAGTGGGAGGATTGTTGCAAGTTTGAGTCCAGCCTGGGCTCCAAAGTGAGTTGAAGGCTAGCCTGAACTGCATAGTGAAACCCTATCTGAAAAAGACAAAAAAAAGAAAAAAGAAAAAAATACAGAGGGAAACAAAATGTTAAAGCCTAAAATAGCGTCTTTAACTAAGGCACTGATCAAATGTGAAGACAAAATAATAAAAATATCTTCAGAAATAGACATTAATTTAAAAACCCGCAAGCCCTCCAGGGATTCTGATGCACACCCAGGTGTGAGTACCTGTGTCACAGTACAGAGCAACTCCTTGTTTCATGATCTTGTTCTCCTTCTCATGGGCCTACTTACCACCCAGAACTGTTGTGAGAGAAAATTCTATATGCAAAGCTATACACAAACATAAGGATTTGTTTCTCTCTAGAGAAAATGTTAGCAAGTTTCACAACTGGTTCTACACAACACTGTTCAATCAGTCCTGCCTATAGGCACAGGGTTGGATTATCCCAAAAGGTAACAGTCCCGAGCATCTTTCCTTGTGGCTTCTTGGGGTCGTGTGCATTTTTATATGTGAAGAGGAAGGGATGGCATGTCAGGAGCCCACTAGCTGAGACCATGTGCCTGAGGTCCTGGCTCCAGGAACACCTTCCTTATTTGCTTTTTAGCAGTACCGTCCAATTGAACTTTCTATGAGGACAGAAATGTTCTATAGTCTGCACTAATCTGTGTTGTCCAATATGCAAGCCACTAGCCACACAAAGAACTTGACAATATGCCTAGTGCAAGTGAGGAACCACACTGTAAACTTAATTTAATTTTAACTAACTTAAATTTGAATAGCCCTAAGTGGGTCACATGCAGCTTGGTGTTGTCTTTTTAAAGATAATCTTTGGAGGGATCATGGCTGAGGAAAGCAATATATCCAATGACCAAAAAGAAAAATTTGTAAAATCACTCATATAGTCATGCTTATTTCTCAGCAACCAAATTCACCCTCTGCAGACAGACAGGAAATGAGAGGCAGTCTGGATAGTTTAATGTAGTCAGGGATAATTCTGGGTTAGGAGCATGGTCTTGTGTACTAGGTACTAGGAAGGAATGCTATCTGTGGTCATGCCATTGACTGTAAAATGGACCTTCCCTCCTTAATTGCTCAATCGCCTAAATATGTCAATGGCTGATCACAATATTCAAGTCATCAGGGGAACTGAAAAACTGAAATCGATATTCTTGTCTTAGGACTACACGTATGCTTTTGCTTTCCTTCAAAAGCAAAACAAAAAAATATGGCAACTAGAATATTGCTAGTTCTCTGGAAAACTTAATAATAGTTTTTCAATAACCCTGTAATTTCAAGATGTGATCAAATAGAAGTGCCTTTATGCCTCCATCCCCTTACCCTCACTCTCTGCTGTAACTATCTCCTCTTTTGGTATTGACAAGAAACCAGATTTTGGAGCCTCCAAATCCATCATTGGTAGAATAAAGAAGGTATTATTTCACAGTTACATACTAAGTAGATCTCTGATGTCATTTTTAAGTAGAGAAAGGGATTTTGAAATTGTCACTTCTTCCCCAGGAATAGCAAAGAAATGCAAACCTGGTATTTTTATGAAGTAAATGATATTCAAGAAGCAGGTCGGTTCTATAAAACTCAGGCCCTCCTGTTTCCAAGAAGTTTTAGATCAAAGAGTAACGATTTCTGGTTTTTGTCTTTCAAAAGGAAGTTTCAACGTAACAAACAGCCAGCAGATTTTAAAATGAATCTTAATAACATCGTGTCTAGACCATTACTTTTGATAGTTTCCTAATTTTTTTCTGGTGTCTAAAATACATAGATGTTTAGCTTTTGTGCTTTTCCTTCTCTCTTTAGAAGCAGAACACTCTTCTCTCATTCATATTAAGGCTTCTTCACAGGATGGAGTTGTTCTCAGCAGACCAGCACTCCCTGGAAACTCATTCGAAATGTAAGCTCTCAGGCCCAGACCCTCTAGCTCAGAAACTCAGAGTAAAGCTCAGCAATCTATGTTTTAACAAATCTGCAGTGATCCCAAAGCACAATGAGATAAGAGCATTTCCCGCTGCTGAGCCTATTGACTCAGATTTGTACTGAGATGCCAAATAGCTACCACAGCCCTGTTTAAAAAGTCCTTGACAAGCCCATGAGATTTTATTCCTTTGTCAGCTAACTTGTCCTCCAAAAGATATTTTAAAAAGTAAACAACACTCACAGCAGCACTCTACAGATAATGTCTGTGTCTTGCACTAAGATTCATTTGGAGGAGGGTGGCAATGGGTTATGTGGATGGGACAGCACATGGGGAAACCCATGGATTTGAAAATGCTTCCTTTGGCTCTTATGTA
The DNA here is from genome assembly GCA_004027595.1 of Dinomys branickii. Taxonomy (NCBI): domain Eukaryota; kingdom Metazoa; phylum Chordata; class Mammalia; order Rodentia; family Dinomyidae; genus Dinomys; species Dinomys branickii. Next base: position 13,339 of record PVLD010031782.1, read on the forward strand.
GGTAGATAAGTATGTGTGTGTTTGTTTTAAAATCAGGTTGGTAGAATGCTCTGCATAGATTTGGAGTCACTGGTACATGAAACTGATAAGTCACGAGGCAGCCAGCCCCCCTCATGGGAAAACTTTAACTCTCATTATCTTTCTCCTTCCCTTACCTGTTCCACTTCAGTTCCCCTCGGCCACAAAAGCCAAACCTGCCCTCATCCGCTTTGGCAGGACTCTGAGGAACAGCTCACCTTGCTCCGGGTGTTCTGACCTTCAGGCACCACCACCACCACCACCCCTGCTCAGGCTGTTCTGGTCTGCTGACACCCACCCTGTAAAAGAGTTTCAAAGCCCACGCTTTATTTGGCTCGCTGCTGCCTTGGTCTGCTAGGCAGCCTGCTAGCCCCCTGTGCCGCTCCCCTCAATAAAGACTTCTCTCGTGTCAGAAGGTCTGGTCTGATTCCATGTGGGTCTTAGTTCGTATCAGAAACCTCATTTTTATAGTCATCCATCATGGCTTATCCCTCAGGAGAAATTTAAACTCTCCATCTTTAATTTAAAAGGTTCATTGTAATTCAGCTTCTCAGTGGATTCATACAATGGCTGGATCTATGGGTACTATTTCAAGTATGATGGCTACGCAAGTATAATCTAACCCACATGCTCTCCCTCTCCAATCCCTCCTACACATTCCTGCCAGATAAACTGTGTGAAATCCAGCTCCAGTTGTAGTGTTGAAACAGGAATGAATAAGACAGTGGTTAGGATTTTATTAGGCAGTAATGACAGCAGCCCCAAAATGGAGTCCGGAGGCCCAAAATGGAGTCTGCTGACCTCTGACCCTCCAGGGATCTTAGAGAAACACCTGCCAGGCAACCTTCTGCTCTCTGGGACCTCCCCAGAGCATGATCAGGCAGGCCATGAGTGGAAGTGCATAGATTGGACCCTAAGAAATACATAGTCTCCTATAGGACAGAGATTTTATTGCTTACTCAATGGCCTGAGCTCCCTTGCAAATCCCTTAAAAACCCTTAGACAAAGAGCCTTCATGTCTATCCTACTTAGAATGCCCTCCTGGCTAGCAGGAGCTTTACTTCCTTGCCTATATATCTTTTGCTTTCTTGCCTTTATAGCTTTTAAATAAATTTGTTTGTACCCTGCCTCGTCTGCCCATGGTTTCATTCTTTGTCACTGTAGGCCATGACCCTGTATTCTGGCAACAGCATTCCACACCTTCACTGACAGCTCTTCAATACCTACCAAATTAAGTTCCTATTTTTCACCTGGCATCCAAGGCTGAAACTATAGATATTAAGTTGAACCACATGAAATTGTCATTTTAATGGAACAAAATGGCCAGATATTAGCACTTTCATATGGTCTAATCTAATACTATCTACCCTATATTTAATTATTAAACTCCTCTATAGTCTTTTTCTTTGCCATAAAGTAAGATTTAAGCTTCTTGGAATTTTAATATTAAAACCACTAGCCCCTACTTCTGGTTAAAACAAATCTCAGATAAAGAGAAGATGCTCCCTCTTCTCCTGCAGCTACAGAGTTGCAGACAATATTGTGTGGAATAGAGCCAGTTCTGCATCATATAATCAGAATTGGGAACATTTATTCAAGTACCTGTATGCTTCACTTCTTTCCTTTCTATCCTTTCCCATTGGAAATTGGGAGCATAAAACCAGAGGCTTAAATAGGCAAAGGCTGGGAAGCATTTTGCCTGTCTTTGCCCATGGATGTTCCTGCCCACTGAGGGGGCTTTTCCTGTTGCCTCAGAGTTGCTAAAACTAGAAAGAAAAGCACCAACTGTTCTCAGTGCTAAAGAAAGGCTGCAAGCAAGGCAGTCATGGTGGTGCCTGCCTCTAGTGTCAGCACTGGTAGGAGCCTGAGGCAGGAAGATCTCAAATTCGAACCTAGCTTGGACAAATTAGCAACTTAGGGAGACCGTGTCTCAAAATTTTAAAAAAGGTTGGAGGGGGGTTTGGCTTATCAGGTAGTTCAGTGAAAAGACCGAGTTCAATCCC
>PVLD010031783.1:0-15357 GCA_004027595.1 Dinomys branickii
ACAGATATTGGTTAGATACTCCCTACCTAGTGACCTGGGTGAGGTGTGTAAGACTGCTCCCCCACCCTCCCAGGGTTCCCTGCAGGTATAGGGATGGATCTCCTCCCCCACTCGGTGATCTGGTCGCGAGCGCCGATATCTCACCAGTTATTGGAGTCCCTGCAGGCATGAAGGTTCCAAGGTGCCAGTCTATCCTTCGGGGCTTTCTGCGCGGCCCGCCCGAAGCGCACGAAACCTCAGGCCCTAAATTTATGTAATCTCTTATTTCCCTTTTCTTTGTGAAAATCAGCAAATTATTTTTTTTAATTCATTCTACTTCTTAAATACTGGAGAAGAAAACCACCCAGGAGCAATTCACATAGAGAACTAACAGTTTTCTGATCTTTCCAATCTCACGAGGTACATTGTTTGAATTCTCACTTGTTGTGACTAGTGAATGTTTGACTTTTCTAGTTCCCATTTTCCTCTATCTGCCTTTGAGCCAATGCCTTATATTTTAGGGTTTTGTTACACCAGCATCTTCTCCACTTCTAGTATAAATTTCTCTTTTAGCCTAGGCGAGGCTTAAACTGTGATAACAGACAGCCCTCCGGATTTCAGTAGCATATCACATAAGGGTTTACCTCTGATTCTTACAATGTCTTATAGGTTTTTTGGTAGAGGATGAATACACCTCCACACAGATTCTCTGGAACTCAGGCCAACTGAGGCCCACCATCAGTGTTACGATTTGATGTCCCACTCAAAACTCATGTTGAGCTTAACTACCCCTGTGATGGTGCTGGTACCTGGTACCTGTAAGAGATAAAGGGTCATCAGGACTGTAGCCTCATGAATGTCATTATATTGGATATGGGTTAGTTATCAAAGCCACAGGAAGAATGCCCTTGCCAGACGCCGGCACCTTGATATTGCGCTTCATACTCTGATTACATTCTCTATGATGGCAGGAAATAAATTTCTTTTCTTTACAGACTACCCCCTCTCTGGTATTCTGTTGTAGATTCAGAAAGCAGACTGTGATAATCAGCTAGAAAGTCATCGCTTATTCTGGCAGGAGGGAAAAAAGTTAAAAGTTGTTTAAGAGTTTTATTATTTCACGCCAGAAATGATGCATGTAATCTCTTCTCATATTTTTTTATTGGCCAGAACTAGTCAAATGGCCTATTAAGTACAAGATCTGAGAATTATACCTGCTTGTATTCCTGGGAAATAAGGAGAAATGGTACTGATGAATGTAATGTCTGCCATGTACGGAAGCCTTTCTTGTAAACTATCCTCCTAAAGGGGGCTCCAGGCTATCCTTTGTCCCCGTATCCCCGATGTTTTAAATTTCTTTTTCTTTTTTTTTATTTTAAAAGTAAAAGAACAAAAACACTAACAAACACACAGTAGCACAAGAACAGTACAAAAACCGAACTACAGATAAGGTGGCAGGGGATCAACAATGGTTGTTGTATTACACATTGGTAGCTTCAAGGTGTATACTCAGGACAATACAAATAGACATACAAGATTGATCAAACAACTAATCACCATTTCCCACATCAATATGACATGAGACAACAGTGCTACCATGTCAGCCATCTCACACATACATACATACCTACTCAGCTATCCTCCTCTTCCTCCTCTCCTTCCCTTCATTCCGATTGCTCTCTACTCTTGAGCAGTCTCCCTTCATACCTCCCAATCTATATTCTCACCTCCAGGTTCCTACACTAATGATACTATACGCTGTTTGCACATGCATATCTGGTTTACCTCACTTATGAGTATGGTCTCTGTGACCATTTGCCTATAAAAGCCCCTAGATTGTCTTTCTTTACAGCTGAATAATATTCCACTGTGTAAAAATGCCACAGTTTTTTAATCCAGTCCTCTGTGGATGGATGTTTGGGTTGTTTCCATGATTTAGCTATTACAAATTGTGCTGCTATAAACATGGGTGCACATATATCACAGTGATATGCTGTTTTCAGATCTTCTGGGAAAATACCCAGAAAGGGGATAGCTGGGTTGAGTGGGACCTCTAGACCTAGTTTGCTGAGGAATCTCCAAACTAATCTCCACAGTGGTTTCACCAGTCTGCATTCCCACCAGCAGTGCAGCAGAGTTCCTATTTCTCCACAGCCTCACCAGCATTTGTTACTGGACGATTTCTTGATGCTGGCCAATCTTACTGGGGTGAGATGAAATTTCAATGTTCTTATTTGCATTTCTTCAGTGACTAAAGATGTAGAACATTTTCTCATATATTTATTTTCCATTTGTATTTCTTTATCTGAGAAGTGTGCATTCATCTCAGATGCCCATTTCTGGATTGGGTCTTTGAATTTGGACAGGTTCATGTTTTTTAATTCTTTGTATGTTCTAGATAGAAGGCCTTTGTCCGAGGGACAGCCAGTTAGGATTTTTTCCCAATCAGTGGGTTTTCTTTTTACTCTGCTGGTGATTTCTTCAGATGTGCAAAAACTTTCAGTAAGATGAAGTCCCAGTTATTGATCCTTTGAAGTGTTTCCCTTGCAGTTTGATTTTTTGTTCATGAACTCTCTGCCTACTCCTATGTCTTCAAGATTTTTACCTACCTTCTCTTCCAATAGATTCAGTGTTTCTGTTTTAATATTGGATTTTTAACATGAATTCATGTTGAACTTTATTGAAAGCTTTTTTTGCATCTATTGATCCATTTTGACTTGAGTTTGGTTCATGGTGATAGATTTGGGTCTATTTTCAGTCTTTGGCAAGTGGCAAGCCAATTTTTCCAGCACCATTTACTGAAGAGGCTATCTTTCTTCCAGTGAGCTTATTTGGTCCCTTTGTCAAATATTAGGTGGCTGAGTGTTTTTGTGGTTGTGGCTGTATCTTCCAGTCTGTTCCATTGATTGTCAGGCCTGTTTTTGAGCCAGTACCAGGTTGATTTTATTGCAGTAGCTTTGTAGTATAATTTCAGGTCAGGGATTGTGATTCCACCTGACTTGACCTTGTGTCCCAGAATTGCTTTTGCTATTCTGGGTCTCTTCTGGTTCCAGATGAACTTAAGGCATGTTTTCTCTAGATCTGTGAGGTACATTGATGGTAGTTTAATGGGAATTGCATTGAATCTGTACAATTTTGGGAGTATGGCCATTTTCACAATGTTCATTCTACCTAACCATGAGCAGGGAATGTTTTTCCATTTATTGAAATCTTCTTCAATCTCTTTTTTCAGAGTATTGTAGTTTTCATGAATAGATCTTTTACCTCTTTTGTTAGATTGATTCCTAAATATTTCATTTTCTTGGATGCTATTGTAAAAGGTGTGGTTTTCTTAATTTCTCTCTCAGTCTGTTTGTTGTTTGTGTATAGGAGTGCTATTGATTTTCGGGTGTTGACTTTGTATCCAGCTACTCTGCTGAATTTGTCAATTGACTGAAGGAGTCTTCTTGTGGAGTTTTTGGGGTCTTCCATGTAAAGTATCATGTCATCTGCAAATAGCAATAGTTCTACTTCTTCCTTTCCTTTCCATATTCCTTTTATTTCTCTCTCTTGTCTAATTGCTCTGGCTAATGCTTCTAGAACTATGTTGAATAGTAGTGGTGACATTGGACATCCTTGTCTTGTTCCTGTCTTTAAAGTGAAAGCTTTCAGTTTTTGTCCATTTAGTATGATGTTGGTTGTTGGTTTGTCATAGATGGCTTTGATTAAATTGAGGTAGAGGCCATCTATTCCTATTTTTTCTAGGATTTTTAACATGAATCCACGTTGGACTTTATTGAAAGCTTTTTCTGCATCTATTGAGATAATCATGTGGTTTTTGTCTTTGGCTCTATTGATATGGTGTATTACATTAATTGATTTGCGAATATTGAACCATCCCTGCATTCCTGGAATAAATCCAATCTGGTCATGGTGTATAATTTTCCTTATGACTTGCTGCATTCTATTTGCTAGTATTTTATTGAGTATCTTTGCATCTATGTTCATTAGGGAGATTGGCCTATAGTTTTCTTTCTTGGTTGGGTCCTTCTCTGGTTTTGGTATTAGTATGATACTTGCCTCCAGAAATGAGTTAGGAAGAATTGTTTCCTTTTCAATTTCATTGAAGTGTTTGAGGAGTGTTGGCATTAAATCTTTGCTGAACATTTTATAACATTCTGTTGTGAATCCATCAGGACCTGGGATTTTCTTTGTCCGTAAGTTTTTAGTGACATTTTGAATCTCATTAATTGATATTGGGTTGTTCAGGGTTTTTATATCTTCTTGGTTCAACTTTGGTAATTCATACATTTCTAGGAATCTGACGATTTCTTCTGGGTTTTCTATCCTATTGGAGTAAAGATTGTCAAAGTAGGTATTAATGATCTTTTGAGTTTCTGTAGTATCTGTAGTGATTTCATCCTCTTCATTCCTTATTGCATGAATTTGAGTTCTTTCATTTCTTTTTTTGATAAGATTGGCTAGAGGTTTATCAATTTTATTTACTCTTTCAAAAAACCAACTCTTTGATTCACTTATTTTTTGTAAGGTTTTCTTTATCTCAATTGCGTTAATTTCTGCCCTAAGCTTTATAATCTCCCCCTTCCTTGGGCTTTGGGCTTCACTCGTTCTTCTTTTTCTAAAAGTTTTGAGGTGCGACATCAGGCTATTTATTTGTTCTCTTTCTGTTTTCTTTATGTGTGAGTTCATTGCTATAAATTTCCCTCTGAGGACTGCTTTCATTGCATCCCACAGATTCCTATAAGTTGTATTTGTATTTTCATTTGTTTGTAGGTATTTTCCAATCTCTTCTCTAATTTCCTCTGTGACCCATTGGTTATTTAGGAGGTTGTTGTCTAATTTCCAAGTATTTATAAAGCTTTTGGAATTCCCTTTGTCATGAGTTTCCAATTTCATTGCACTGTGGTCAGATAATATGCATGGGATAATTTCAATCCTTTTGCATTTAGGTAGGTATGCTCTATGGGCTAGAGTGTGGTCTATTTTAGAGAAAGTCCCATGTGCAGCTGAGAAAACTGTGTATTCTGGTGTTGTGGGGTGGAACACTCTGTAAACATCTACTAAGTCCATTTGTTCACACATTTGGTTCAGGTCTGTTATATCTTTGCTGAGTTTTAGTACAGTTGACCTGTCTGTTTGTGTCAGAGGGGTGTTTAGGTCCCCTATTACAATAGTGTTATTGTTTTTTTTTTATGTCCGTTAAGATTTGCCTTACATAGTTTGGTGCTCCAGTATTTCATGCATACATGTTTAGGATTGTTATCTCTTCCTCTTGCAGTTTTCCCCTAACTAGTACATAGTGGCCTTCTTTGTCTCTTTTGATTGTTATCAGTTTGAAGTTTACATTGTCTGCAAACATAACAGCTACCCCTGCTTTTTTCTGGGAACCCATTGCATGGAGGATTGTTTTCCAACCTTTGACTTTCAGTCTATGGATTTCCTTTTGAGTAAAGTGTGTTTCCTGTATACAGTATATTGTGGAATTCTGTCTCTTAATCCACTCTGCCAGTCTGTTTCTTTTGACTGGTGAATTGAGGCCATTTACATTGATGGTTATAACTGTTATACATTGGCTTATTCTTGTCATGCTGTTTACTTGATGTTGCTTTCCTACTTTTGCTGTTTAATTTCTTGTTCTACTTACTTAAGGGTTCCTTTCCATTGTTGTTGGGATTGTGGTCACTTTTTTCTCTGCCTAAAATATCTTTCAGTACTTTTTGTAGTATTGGTTTGGCACTCATGAAGTTCTTCAGTTGGTCTTTGTCATGCAAATATTTTATTTCTCCATTGAATTTGAAGGATAGTTTTGCAGGATACATCAGTCTGGGTTGGAAGCTGTTTTGTGTGAGAACCTGTAATGTCTCATTCCAAGCTCTTCTTGATTTCATGGTTTCTGTTGAGAAGTCTGCTGTGATTTGGATGGGCTTTCCTTTACAGGTGATCTGTTTCTTTTGTCTAGCAGCTTTTAATATTGTGTTCTTTTGCTGCATATCTTGGATCTTGACTATTATATGCCTGGGGGTGGTTTTATTTGGGTTGTGGCTCACTGGAGTTCTATATGCTTCATTTACCTGCACATCAGTTTCTTTTACCATTCTTGGAAAATTTTCTGCTATTATTTCTCCAAATATTCTTTTTATATCATTTGTGTTGCCTCCTGCTGTCTCACTGATTCCTATTACTCGCACATTATTTCTCTTTGCTTCATCTTGCAGCTGTTGGATTGTTTTCTCCTGGTTCCTTTTTGACTTTAAGAGATCCTTCCTTTCACAGCCATTAGCTGTCAGGCTATCTTCCAAATCTGAAATTCTATGTTCAGATTCATTCAAGCTCTTTTTCAAGCTTTCAGTGGCAGTTTTCATTTCCTGGAGATCTTTCTGAGACTGTTTCATGTGTTCTAATTCATTCCTGAATTGCTCATTTAACATTTCCATTTGTTGCCTTTGATCTTCTAGTCTCTTATCTATTTCTTCTCTGTATGTGCAAAGCATTTCTTCCATTATTACTTTCATTTCATTTTTTGCCTGAGAAATTATTTCAGATTTAATCTCTTCTATGGCTTGATGGAGTTGTTTCTTTACTTCAGATGTGATCATTTCAGAAATTTCAGGTATGTGGCTTCCTAGTTCTTCTATGTCATTGTGTCCTCTACTTGTTCTGGGTGGAGTTGTGTTCTGAGACTGTATTTTGCCCCTTCGTTTTGTCATTTTGAATGTCAGATGACTGGTGCTGAGCTACTGACTACCCAGGCAGCTCACTAAGGACTGTAGGGACCCTAGTTTACCTGGATGTTAAACTAAACCCAGGGTGGTAGCAGACTGTGGACCACTGGGCCCAGGCACCCCAGGCAAATGCTGGGGTGCTCGGCTCAGACCACAGCTGCTATAGTGGGAGAGTGCTGGGCTTCGGTATCTGAGTGTCCAGTGTGTGGACAGGAAGAGTGTGGGTCTCAGTCTTGAAGCCTGTGGTGGTTAGGCAGCAGCTTCTGTTTTGGGTTCCTCAGGTAGCTAGTCAGGGGGTAGCAGGGCTCTCCTCCCAACCCCGAGGACCCCAGAGCCTGAGGCTGATTCCACTCTGCAGGTCTCAACCACGAGCAGCGACAGGCTCTCCCAGTTGGAGTTCCTTCCTAACTTTAAGATGTGGAGCTTACCAGAGGAGAAGGGTTGCGCTGCTCCTGTGGTGTCACAGGTCGCTGGAGAAAGGTCCTGGTCACAGAGCTGGGAGGTAGGCAGTGAAATGCCCACCGCCCAGGTGTCTGTGCGAGTCCACCTTTGTCTCTGGTTAAAGGTCCCAGTCGCACAGCCTGCACGCAGGCAGGAAGTGCAGCGCCGTCCAGGTGTCTGCGTGAGTCTGCCTTTGTCTCTGGTTAAAGGTCCCAGTCGCACAGTCGGGGCATGGGCAGGAAATGCCGCGCCTCCCAGGTGTCTTTGCGAGTCCGCCTTTGTCTCTGATTCAGAGGAGAAGGGTGTCACCGCTCATGTGTCCTCACAGGTCAGCCTCCATCGCTGGAGAAAGGTCTGAGTCACCCAGCTGGCACGCGGACCATGAAACTCAGTGCTGCTTAGATGTCGGCGTTGGTGGGCCTTTGTCACTGGAGTGAGGTCTGAGTCACACCAAATTTCTTTTTCTTTAAGTGCAAGCGTTTTTATTAGTACATGCGTGCAGTACATAATGATTACATTCATCCTGGGGAGCTCGCCATGGGCAGAACACATCTTCATTCTTTTCTCATTCTCTTTCCTACTCCTCTCTTCTCCCTCCTTCCACTTCTTGGTCTCCTTTCCACTTACAGAGGATCTATTTCCCTGTTTCCTACTGTGTACCTTTTATATTGCTCTTTAATTTATTTATACTGTATAACAATTGACCATGCATGATGTTTGGCAAACATCCTGGAGAGCACTTCGTGCTTTGTGGTTCTGCTTACCCCTCTGCTACATTAGTTGGCCTGGAAATTTCCCACTGGTTTTGAGCTTTTAAGTGCTTTTAATGCTTTGCAATGTTAAAACATATATTTTACCTAGCACTTTTCATTGTTGTTGGTCAAAGTGTTTATCTGCACAACCACAGGAAGTGGGATCTGGTCGGCTGGCACACTGACAGTTCCGACCCCTGGCGGCCTATTGAGGCTTCTCGCCAGAGCATCATCTGTGCTTCTTCTACTTGCCATTCACTGGATCTTGGCTGCTTTCTGCAGCCCTTGCACAGGATATAATCTGGGCATTATAACTTCTGGTTTTGCCAAACATTTACTTTGACCTTAATGTTTCCATTTCTTTTGCTGCTTTTTAATGATTTCTTGGAAGAAAAGGATACAAATGTGCATTGGTATAGCTGTGTTCATCATCAAAGTCTTAACTCTAGATTCTATTTATGAGGGGAAGGTTATGCATTTGTTTCTAAGGTAAATAAAGTGGAACCAAGTAACCTTGGATTATCTACTCAATGAGTAAAACTCATGAAATCACAGAAATGTGCATTAAAATAGCGTTAAACTCATATAATACAATCTTTTGATATTGTTCTAGGGTAATAGTGAGACTATACGGATGAGAGCTTACACAGGTAATCAGATGTTGTTTTGAGGCATGGAGGGGCAACTGATTTCCAAGCCAACACATGCCAGACAAGCTGTCAAAGTGTTCTTCTGACTATGCATAACACACTTTGAAAAACTCTTAGTTCCATCCTTCTATCACCCAGTGTTTTTAGCCTTCTATAGGAGGGTAGATTCAAAGAAACCCTACAAAATGCTCTAGAATTGGAAGATTCCAGAAATCCACTATATAAACATAAGGGAAAGGACGTCCATCCTTGGATTTGACAGTGTAATGCTGGTTATCACCCCTCCTGCAGGACTTAGTACCTTAGTACCATTCCTTTAAGGATGTCCCAGGTGGGATAGTCAATTACAGTGTCAATCTATTTAATATGTGTCCCTTCCACTGTTTTCAAAGTCATGTGTTAACCAGAATGACAATTTTCCCAACTGCTGAGGTAGGCAATGCTTTTAACTGCCACTCTCTCTTTATTTTCTTCTGATATTTCTCATATGGCCACCTGCTTTTGAAGGTTTTCAATAAAGAAAATTCATAATAGTGATAGGTAGTTGTTACGGTTTGTGTCTGTATGTCCTCCCAAATCCTCATGCAGTTATTTGATGGCTTTTAGAGGTTATGACTGATCCATGATCCAGTGCTGGGACTATGGGTGTGAGAGCTATACCCTAGGGGGAATAGTTTGCATATATAGGGGAGAGAAAGAGGCTGCCTGCTTCATTCCTGCGGCTATTCCTCCCTTTTGCTGGTTGTTTTTGCTGTGCTCTGCTGCCATGAACATTCGCCCTCTACCATGCGCCACTCCGCCTCAGAACCAGCCAAGTATGGACTGAAACCTCCACAAACTGTAAGCTAAATAAACCTTTCCTTTCTTCATTTTGGGTGTTGGGTATTTTGTCTCAGCAACGAGAGGAAAGTAACCAAGACAGTAGTATTTACATGCCACTCAATAAATGATCCATGAAGAAAATGATTTATCTGTCTTTATCAAATGGTTCTTTTGGATGAAGTTTAGGCTTTGTTATAGCTTGTGTCTAGATGTCCCCGCAGAGCTTCATGTGGTCATAGGTGGGGCTTTTTCAGAGATGGTCTGCTCTAGAGTGTGTGATGCTGGAAATCATTCATGGTGCGATGTTAGGCTCAAGAGCACTGATAAGATAAAAGGGTCAGAAAGACACTGGTTTTTTTTTCTTTGTACCAGGAATTGAACTTAGGACCTTGTACTTGACAGGCAGGCGCTTATGCCACTGAGCTACATCCCCGGCCCAAAGACACTGTTAAGGTGCCTTGTTTGCTTGCTTTCGCTATCTTCTACTGGTTCCACTCTGCAGTGTCTATCTGCTGCACCACCCTTCCATGAAGCCAGCTGATTATGGACTGAAACCTCTACAAACTGTGAGCTAAATAAACTTTTCCTCCCTTAACTTCAGGCACTGGGTATTTTATCTCAGCAATGAGAATAATAGCTAAGACAGGCCTCAGATTTTTGTAGTTTCATGTTACAGATGCACAAGCCACAGCATGAGACACATTGAAAAACAAAGTCCTTCATAAGTCTGAAATGTCACTTTCTCACAAGAACGTGAGATTTCCTTTATGATACTGCAAATATATCTGAAGTCTGCATTTGTCACTTTGATGGATGTGCCGCCAAATAACACTACCCTTGCATGTAAATCTTCTGCCCATGAAATCTTTAAAGAGGATTGTCAAACATTTCCTTGCTGTCTTTGCTTCTATTGATATTATACTTCTACTATGTTTGGAATATAGGTGATTCTCAAGTGTAATTTTCTTTTAAAGTTTTAGATAGCATATGATTATAAACCCAATAGAAAATGTATCTTTTTCTTCTCTTTTGCACTACATTTACATCAGAAAATACAATAGCTGACAGCATAGTTGTGAATTACATTAATAATTTTAAAATTTAAAGTTAATGTATTCTGCCATCTGGAGTCTTAACTACACATTTTTAACATCTTTGAAGTCTGCAGAGAAAATCTGTCTCTTGTCAAATAACCAGAAGCTAGGATTCAGCTCAGAATCCCATTGTTCTCATGTCAGGTATTGCTCAGATTCAAACCCCTTTGCAATCTGTGTTATGCATATTTATATTGAGAGTTTTCCCATTCAAAAGTAGCATTATAATTCCTCTGGAGAGGGTTTGCTGCAAAGAACAGGCCTCTTCATGCATAATCACGCCTTCTTTATGTGTGATTTTGCAGACTGAGCCAGGATACTCTTTATTTTTACAGACACATTTGAAAACCTCTGCTTTCAGCATGTACATTAAGGTGACGGTAAGAAATCACAGAGCTATGCAATCAATCAATCAAGAAGAATTGAAACAGCGTTTGCAATATGTCAGACTATGCTAGTCATGAAATTCACATAGATAAACAATAAATAATCCTTCTGTCTAAGAAACTTATGGTCAAAGTAGATACATTAACGGTTAAGAGTAAAATGTGAAAGGTACGGCAGTGAGAAAGGCACTGGTTTCTCTGCAAACCCCCACTTTGCTTCATCCACATAAACATAGAACCACTGAAACCCAGTGTAACTTGCCCCCATCCTAGTGAGGAGATTCCCATGGCCTAACCCTACTGGGTCCTCCACAGGGAGCTGGGCCCTTGGGCATGGGACAGTCTGGGGATGCTGTGGGTTCCTGTTTGGTGTACAGGTTTGGGCTCAAGATTGTTCAGTCCTGCAACTCACTTGGGAAATCATGTATTTACTTAAAGGGGGCTAACATCTGATTTCATGTGGAATTACCCAGCTCTCATGGAGGAACTCCCAGTCCAGAAACTGATTCAACAGATCTCTGTTAACAAGTCATGGCTTAAGATGACATGTGTTAGGCCTGGGTGGAGAGAGACAGGAAGCTTGAGGTCTGGAGGGCTCAGATAACTAGATTGCGAGAGGGTGGCTGTGACCTGTGTACCAACTCTGTGTGTTGTGTGCTTGTCCAGAACGAGACCTACTTGTGGTGGTCTCTGCCTTCCTGGGCACACCCTGAGCCCTCTTTAAATCACTCCAAGTAATATTGTTGACTACAGGATCAGTTTTCTGAACTTCTTTTAATGGTTTTCAGCTTGGATTCTGTCTCATCAGCCCTCTCCCTATTCCTAATTCTATTCATAGTATTAAAACACAAAATTACAACTTATTTAATTTGAAGGTTGAATGGGCTTTTATTTGTAATGCTAGAAGCAGGCAGCCTCTCTTTTTGAGAAACAGAGTAAGTATCCCACTGAGCCAAGCAAAGAAAATTGGCTTTATAGGTAGAAAAGTGTAGAAGAAAGCAGAAACAGAGAACAAAAAGTGGGCTGGTTATTTCAAATTACTGTCCTTGTGGAGTTAAGATAGAGGGGACTTTCTGGTTGCTGCACAGACTCAGGTGGACTGGGGTTTTTGAAAACTGTGTTATTGGAAAACTGGCCCATTTCAAAGCTCATGTGGGTTACATAGCACTTAGCATACGTGATTCCATTCTGGTTTGCTGGGTCTGCTGGCACCTGGGCAGAAAGGAATGGCCTCCCATACACTATGTTTAACACTTGCTGTATCATTTTTAAACAGAAGTATAGAAAAGACAAATTTCATCTACTAGTAATTAATGTCTCAGATACAGCTGTCTCATAAAGAAGCAGCCATAGCATTCTGGTCTTTCCTTATTGAATTAAGACAGAGGGCACATGTCCTCAGCAGAGCAAGGTCCTCAGCAGAAGCAAGGCTATTTCTCAAGGAAAATGCTAGCACCACTGGCAAGAAACCCTGTGATCAGGGTTGTACCAAGATGATCAGCTTGTATCTGCCTGCCTGAGCTCAGAGGCCCTGTGCTTCCCTCAGTCAGCAACACAAAATATCTCTATTCAAGCACCTCAGGCCTTGAAATTAGTGTTGATCAGATCCCGTTAAGTATGAGTCTGGATGAATTAATATCTATAAGAGACTGCAAGCTGGACTATTGCTAGTAAGCTATGTTTTTTTCCTATTCATCCAAAATAGGATAGATGATGAGCATGTAACATACTTTTTATATTGCCAAACTATTGAGTTTGAAGGACTATAAGATTGTTTCTTCTAGTAAATCTTGATGTCAGAGATCTTATTAGAGGTGATAGATGATTATTGTGAATGTTTTTATCAAAACAAACAGTTGGCAACTTTATATTGGCCCCAACCATTTTAGGGGAGAAATTTGGCTGTTTCACGAAGCACTCAGGTTTGGAACTATATACCAAGAACCCGGATGCACTTATTCTGCAGAGCTTTCTCAACATCATGACCACATTTGGGGCTAGACACTCCTTTCTTGTGGGTGGCTTCCTGTGCTTTGTAAGGGGACCAGCAGCATCACTGGCAGTAATCTACCCTTCCTGGTTGCCGTAACTGAAAATGGTTCTAAATATTAATAAATGTCCGTCCTTCTGTCTGCAGGAATTCAAATTGGTCCAGTCCCCAAACATGGTAGATGACTAATAGTCCACAGCAATATTTTTTCAAATTATAGCCTCAACCCATTAATGTCTGTAAACTAAATTTAGGGGGCCAATTGCAGCATTTTAAAAATTAAATGCAGGCTGGGGTTATAGCTCAGTGAAATAAGTGCCCGCCTGGCAAGTGCAAGGTCCTGAGTTCAATCCCCAGTACCAACCCCCCAGTTAAATACATGAGAAAAATGGTAGTTTTGATAAATGGTGCTGAGAAATTTGGATATCCATGTGCCGAAGAATGAAATTACACCTCTATTTCACAAATTCCAAGGATCAGCTCTAAATACATTAAAGGTGTGTATGCAACACCAGAAACTATGAAACTAATCAAAGAAGAGGTAGGGGAAATGCTTCAGCGCATTGGAATGGCCAGAGATTGCTTAAACAAGACCTCAAAGCACAGGAAACAAAGCCAATAATAGATAAATGGGACTTATCAAATGGAAAAGTTTCTGCACAGCAAAGGAAGCAATAGAGTAGAGGCAATGTACGGAGTAAGAGAAAATATTTTCAAATTTTGCCTCTGACATGGATTTAATATTCAGAGTTTGTGTGTCATAGTTTATATTTGAAATGTCTCCCAGAAGTCATTTATATTTGGAAAGTGGCTGCAGTGCGGGGCTCTGAGAGCTGGCTTGCTGCTGGGGAGTGGGTTGGAGGAGTCCCCTGGGGAGCAACCTGAAAGGGTGTGCTCTCAGGCCCAGTTCCTCCCTTGTCTCTCTGGTTCCTGGCTGCCATTCGTTGAGCGTCTTTTTCTCCGCTGTGCCCATCTACTGTTCTCCTTCTGTCTTAGGGGCAGCGTACCATGGATTGAAACCATTTGCCAAAATAATCCTCTTCTCCTTCAAACTGTGGGTGTCAGATATCATGTTCAGGGCCCATGAAGTACTCTGACAATAAGAAACTCAAAAAAACTCAATATCTTCTGAGAAGCATACAGTAGGCAGAGGCAGAAGGATGAGCATTTGAGGCTAGTCTGGGCTTCATAAGGAGACCCGGTCTCCAAATATTTCAATAGGGAAAAAAACCCTCCAAATAACCCTCTTAAAAATGGCAATAGACCTAAACAGACCTTTCTCAAAAGAAGACATACAAATGTGTAACAAGTGTACGAAGCAATGCTCAGCATCTTTGATGGACCCCTGATGGAAGACGAGTGGGGAGTGAGGACGCTGCTGTTGATGAAGGCAAGAAGCAACAATGACAGCATAGGTGGATTCTTGGTGTTATAAACCCCTTTAGGGCTGGAAGAAATCCTGAAATGAGCAAGATTAAAGTCTGCCCCCCCAACAAACAGAGCTTGGAAGAAAAATTAAGTTCAATTATTTAAAAAAAGAAAAAAGTATCACTTGATATAACCATCTTGATTAGTATTTAATCTACGTAAGCATCTATGATGCTTTACAGTATATAAAGGATCTTTCCCTTTATTTATTTTATTATTATCATTATTTTGTCTTTTTGAGACAGGGTCTCTCTATGCAGATCAGGCTGGCCTTGAGCTGACTTTGTAGCCGAGACTGGCCTCAAATTTGCCATGATCCTCCTACCTCAGCCTCCCGAGTGCTAGGACTATAGGTGTGCACCACCACGCTCGGCTGTTTCCCTTTATTTTAAAAGCTTAATTAATATGAAAATGTTAGGATGTATTGTTGTTACTTCTCTAATAATTTTAGGGAAAATGGAAACAAAGAAAGGTTCAATTATATTCAATCCATAGCAGTTGATCCTTAAGCATACTTACTGAATGAACAAATGGATGGATAGATTCTTGGCTACTTGAGTGTCTCTTACACAGCCCTAGCCTTTTTTTTTTTTTTTAATTATTTTAGAAACATAAAAGTACAAAAACATATTGACAAACAGACACCAATTATCATAAAAAATAGTACAATCACAACTAATCTATAGACAAGGTGATATGGTCTCAACAGTGGTTATTGCTTTATCCATTGATATCTTTGAATTGTAAATCTATGAACCCATATACAGACATGCAAATTTAGTCAGACAGTTAATCCTCTCAACAACAGAAAAAAAAACACAAAAACCAAAAATCCAAAGACAAGAAACAAAACAGGCATACAACAGCAACAGCAACAACATCAACAACAACAAAAACAAAAAAACACCGCTTGTTGCTGCTTTACATATTGATATCTTCGAAGTGTGTGTTCAGGATAACACATACAGATATACACGATTAATCTAATATCCTGTCATCGATTATTGCTTAGCATTAAGTGATATAATACAATAGTAGAACCATGTTAGCCCTCCTGCATATATGTATATTCATATATATTCCTATATACATA
>PVLD010031784.1:0-15357 GCA_004027595.1 Dinomys branickii
GATTGTGATTCCACCTGAGTTGTCCTTATTGCCCAAGATTACTTTTGCTATTCTGGGTCTCTTCTGGTTCCAGATGAATTTGAGGCATATTTTCTCTAGATCTGTGAGGTATGCTAATGGTAGTTTAATTGGAATTGCATTGACTCTGTACAACAGTTTTGGTAGTATGGCCATTTTCACGATGTTACTTCTTCCTAACCTTGAGCAGGGTATGTATTTCCATTTATTGATATCTTCTTCAATCTCCTTTTTCGGAGTATTGTAGTTTTCACTGAATAAATCTTTCACATTCTTTGTTAGATTGATTCCTAAGTATTTCAATTTCTTGGTTGCTATTGTAAAAGGTATGATTTCCTCAATTTGTCTCTCAGTCTGTTTGTTGATCGTGTATAGGTATGTTATTGATTTTGGGGTGTTGACTTTGTATCCAGCTACGCTGCTGAATTTGTCAATTAATTCCAGGAGTTTTCTTGTGGAGTTTTTGGGGTCCTTCATGTATAGTATCATGTCATCTGCAAATAGTGATAATTTAACTTCTTCCTTTCCTATCCTTATTCCTTTTATTTCTCTCTCTTGTGTGATTACTCTGGCTAATGCTTCCAGATCTATGTTGAATAGGAGTTGTGACAATGGACATCCTTGTCTTGTTCCTGACTTTAAAGTGAAAGTTTTCAGTTTGTGTCCATTTAGTATGGTGTTGGCTGTTGGTTTGTCATAGATGGCTTTGATCAGATTTAGGTAGAGGGCATCTATTCCAATTTTTTCTAAGGTTTTTAACATGAATGGCTGTTGGACTTTATCAAAAGACTTTTCTGCGTCTATTGAGATAATCATGTGGATTTTGTCTTTGACTGTATTAATATGATGTATTACAATAATTGATTTGCTAATATTGAAACATCCCTGCATTCCTGGGATGAATCCTACCTGGTCGTGGTGTATAATTTTCCTTATGATTCGCTGTAATCTATTTGCCAGTATTTTGTTGAGTATTTCATCTATGTTCATTAAGGAGATTGGCCTATAGTTTTCTTTCTTGGTTGGTTCCCTCTCTGGTTTTCGTATCAGTGTAATACTTGCCTCCAGAAATGTGTTAAGGAGAGTTGGTTCCTTTCCGATTTCATTGAAGAGTTTGAAGAGTGTTGGCATTAAATCTTCTCTGAATGTTTTATAGAATTCTGCTTTGAATCCATCAGGGCCTGGGCTTTTCTTTGTTGGTAAGTTTTTAATGACGTTTTCAATCTCAATAATTGATACTGGGTTGTTCAGGATTTTTACGTCTTCCTGATTCAATTTTGGTAATTTGTACCTTTCTAGGAATCTGTCCATTTCTTCTGTATTTTCTATTCTATGGGAGTAAAGATTTTCAAAGTAGGTATTAATGATCTTTTGGATTTCTGTGGGATCTGTAGTGACTTCATCTTTTTCATTCGTTATTGCGTGAATTTCGGGGTCTTTCCCTTTTTTTTTTGGATAAGGTTGGCTAGGGGTTTATCAATTTTATTTATTCTTTTGAAGAACCAACTCTTTGATTCACTAATTTTTTGTAGAGTTTTCTTCATCTCAATTGCATTTATTTCTGCCCTGAGTTTTATAATCTCCTCCTTTTGGCCCTTGGTTTGGCTTGTTGCTCTTTTTCTAAGTGTTTGAGGTGTAGCATTAGGCTGTTTATTTGCTCTTTCTGTTTTCTTTGTATATGAGTTCATTGCTATAAATTTCCCTCTGAGGACTGCTTTCATTGCATCCCACAGATTTCAGTAAGTTGTACTTGCATTTTCATTTATTTGTAGATATTTATTAATTTCTTCTTTAACTTCTTGTGTGACCCATTGGGTATTCAGGAGGTTGTTGTCTAATTTCCAAGTGTTTATGCAGTTTTTAGAGATCTCTTTGTCATTAATTTCCAATTTCATTGCATTGTGGTCTGATAATATGCATGGGATAATTTCAATTCTTTTGCATTTAGGTAGATATGCTCTATGGGCTAGAATGTGGTCTATTTTAGAGAAAGATCCATGTGCACCTGAGAAAAATGTGTATTCTGATGTTGTGGGGTGGAACACTCTGTATACATCTACCAAGTCCATTTGTTCACACATTTGGTTCAGGTCTGTTATTTCTCTGCTGTGTTTCTGTCCAGTTGACCTATCTCTTTGCGTCAGAGGGTTGTTTAGGTCTCCTATTACAATAGTGTTATTAGTTGTTTGATTTTTCACATCTGTTAAGATTTGACTTGTAAAGTTAGGTGCTCCATTGTTTGGTGCATAAATGTTTAGGATTGTTACCTCTTCCTCTTGCAGCTTTCCCCTAACTAGTACGTCATGGCCTTCTTTATCTCTTTTGATTG
This sequence comes from Dinomys branickii, assembly GCA_004027595.1. Classification (NCBI taxonomy): domain Eukaryota; kingdom Metazoa; phylum Chordata; class Mammalia; order Rodentia; family Dinomyidae; genus Dinomys; species Dinomys branickii. The sequence goes on from PVLD010031784.1 coordinate 2,348, forward strand.
TTTTTGGTTTGAAGTTTACATTGTCTCCAAACATAATAGCTACCCCTGCTTTTTTTCTGGGGACCTGTTGCATGGAGAATTGTTTTCCAACCTTTAACTTTCAACCTGTGGATTTCCTTTTGAGTAAAATGTGTTTCTTGTATACAGCATATCGTTGGATTGTGTTCTTTATCCACTCTTCCAATCTTTTCCTTTTGACTGGTGAATTGAGGCCATTTACATTAATGGTTATAATGGTTATATGTTGGTTTATTCTAGTCATGTTATTTACTTGTTGTTGTTTTCCTTCTTTTGCTGTCTGTTTACTTACTTGTTCTGTTTAGTGGATTATTTCTATCGTTGTTCTTGGGATTGTGGTCTCTTTTTTCTCTGTCTAGAATATCTTTTAGTGCTGTTTGCAATGCTGGTTTGGCACTCATGAAGTTCTTCAGTTGTTCTTTGTCATGGAAATATTTTATTTCTCCATTGAATTTGAAGGATAGTTTTGCAGGATACATCAGTCTGGGTTGGAAGTTGTTTTGTCTCGGAATCTGTAATTTCTTGGTCCAAGCTCTTCTTGATTTCATGGTTTTCGTTGAGAAGTCTGCTGTGATTCTGATGGGTTTTCTTTTATAGGTGGTCTGTTTCTTTTCTCTAGCAGCTTTTAATATTGTGTTCTTTTGCTGGATATCTCGGATCTTGACGATTGTATGTCTGTGTGTGGTTTTCCTTGGGTTATGGTTCATTGGGGTTCTATATGCTTCGGTTAACATACTTCAGTATCTTTTACCTTGTTTGGGAAATTTTCTGCTATTATTTCAGCAAATATTCTTTTTATATAATTTGAGTTTTCTCCTGCTGTTTCACTGACTCCTATTCCTCGAATATTATTTTGTTTTGCCTCATCTTGCAGCTGTTGGATTGATTTTTCTTGTGCTTTTGATGATTTTATGAGATCCTTCCTTTCACGCTCATAAGCTGCCATGCTGTCTTCAAGGTCTGAACTTCTATCTTCGGTTTCATTTAAGCGGGTTTTCAAGCTTTCATTGGAAGTTTTCAAATCCTGGCAATCTCTTTGGGCCTGTTTCATTCTTGGTAATTCATTCCTAAATTGCTCTTGTAACGTTTCCATTTGTTTCCTACTTTCTTCTAATCTTTTACCTATTTCTTCTCTATGTGCGTGGAACATTTCTTCAATTATAGTTTTCAGTTCATTTTTTGTCTGAGAGATTATTGCAGGTATGTGGCTTATTTCTGCTTTAAGCTCTTCTATGGCCTGTTGTTTCATTATTTCGGATGCAGTTGTTTCAGAATTTGCAGGTATGTGGCTTCCTAGTTCCCCTATATCCTTGCATCCAGGATTTGTTCTGCATGGGGTTGAGTTCTGAGACTGCGTTTTGTTCTTCTGTGTTCCCATTTTTGGGTATCAGATTTGAAATATTGAGCAATAAATTCCCCAGGCAGTTCACCAGGCAAAGGTCTGTTGCAAAGGCTGCTCGAATGACTCCTTCTCTTCAGGAGAATGTCCCTTAAGCTTTCTGCTGAGAGTTCTGCTTAAAAGGCTGCTGAGGTGCTGGTTTGTCGGGTGGGCTAGTCCTTACAGGAAGACCTGGGTGGGGCGTGTAAATCCGCTCCCGCACCTTCCCTGGGTTCCCTGCAGGTTTGGGAACAGATCTCCCCCACTCGGTGATCTGGTAGCAGTGCGCAGATAGCTCACCTGTTTCTGAATGTGTGCCGGCAGGAAGGTCCCAAAGTGCCAATTCTCACGCTCTCCAGGTCTGGGGGAGGGAGTGGGATGCTCCACTCCTCTGTGCTCCTCACGCGGTACCGTGGACTGCAGGTCACTGAGGGCCTTGGCTGCGGGGGCCGGGACCAGAGCGGGATCCTGTTTCGCTGCTCGGATTTGCAGAGCCTGCCCGAGGAGCGTGGGTTCTGAGACTGCCCTGCACTGCAGCCTCTAAAAAGCCGATTTTTTGGCTGCCGTTGGTGGCGAGCTGCGCAGGATTCGTAGGCGGGTGGGACCAAGCCGCCTGCGCCCACAGGGTGCTCGGACCCAGCAGAGCTGCCACCCGTCTGCTGCACCGAGCGTCTCTGGTTTCCAGCGCTCTGGTCTTTCCTGTGTCTCGCCACGGCAATTTGGTCCGACCTGCAGTGTCTCCGGCAGCGTGGAGAAACACGTTCAGTTTGAACCTCCCAGCCGAGGTCCCGGCATTTGCACTAGCCAAGCCTGTATCAAGCTGGGGCACTCTATCAGCGAGGATCCTTCCTTTGCTGCTCACCTGGTCACCATTATCCCGGAAGTCCTAATAAACTATTTCAAAATAAAATTAACTTTTTATTTTAGCTTACTGAAAGATAAAATGCATTATTCTATATATCACTTTGTTCTTTTTAGGAATAACTTATTTAGCGTCTATTTATCATTTTATGTTCTCTATAATTACAAAACTTACTTTTCTATTTCTTTTATGAAGACTTGGATTGGGAATCGAAGAAGAAAATATCGCTTAATGGGCATTGAAGTTCCACCTCCAAGAGGAGGCCCTGCTGATTTCTCTGAGCAGCCTGAGTCTGGTTCTTTCTCTGCATTCACACCAGGAGAGGAAACAGGGCCTGAAGTAGGAGAGGATAATGACAGAAATGATGAAGTATCCATCTGTTTGTCTGACGGAAGCTCTCAAGGTACTTGATGTGCTGCACTTCTTAATAATAGCCTTGGTATATTTGATGCATTTTTACATGTTTTTTTTATCTCACTACACACTTCAGATCTAGCATTTTCAAAACATTTGACTAACCACTTAAAAAGAAGCAGACCTATTTTTTAATACTTCCTCCTAAACGATATTCCACATCATCACAAAGAATATTCATCTACCAAAATGATCTTGTGAACTTAACATTGTTGGTTTTTATAACAATCTATATATTACAGTTAAGTAATTGATTCTTTTGTTTCATTGGAATTCTAATCAAATTAGATTAGAGCATTATAAAAACACTGTAATGAGAGTATGAAATAATGTGATCATATATAAGCTTGTAGTCTGCAAACTGGATGAAAATCTTTACTTTTATGCTAGCTGATTATGTGACATTAGGTAAAGTATTTAATTCATTGTTCTTTCATTTTCCTAACTCGCAAATGGAAATTAGACTAGATCATCTTTATAATACATCTTGATAGTTTCCTAAACGAAACTGTAAATAATAACATGAAATTATGCAATTCATCCATGACAAGTATTCTTTATTTGACTTGAAAAAATTTTGATGCCATTTTCTTGATCCTTTTACTAGATTTTAGTTTACATATAATAAAATTCATCCATTGTAAGTATAAAATTCAATTATTTTAGTAAAATTTTGCAACTGTCACCATCACTAAAATCTAATTTGAGATGATTTTCATAACCACATAAATCTCCTTTGAGCCCATTTGTAGTGAGTACTCCCTCCAACTGTCAATGCTAGACAGCCACTGTGGTTTCTTACTATATAAATGAAATCATACAATATACAGTCATTTTGTACTTGTGATTGAGAAGCAGAGAAAATCATGAACTTGCCTATTTTCTTTCTTTCATTAAGACCTATTCAGAAGACTGACACTTTATTTTCCAGTTGTTTGCCTTTTCATTTCTTCATGATGGTTTCTGATTTCAGAAATTTTGTGCATAATTTTTGATGTTATCAGCTTTGCTAGTACTTTCGTTTGTGGTTTCTGACTTTGTCACCATGATTAGTCTTACCTTGTACTACAATCATGTAAATATACACCTGTACTTGCCTCTGGTATCCTTATGGATTTATTTTTGCAAATTTCCTATTTCCCTTAAAGTATCTTAGGAAAATACCTAATTTTAGCTTTTCAAATAGTTAAACAGTTGTCTATACATGATTAGCTTGATAATCCATCCTTTTTCTTGTGAATGTAAATGAACTTTTTAATTACATATACAGGCACACATATAAACCTATATGCATATACGTACATGCAGATGTACACACATGGGTATAATTCTGGATTTCTTATTAAATAGATTTGATTGTTTCCAACTGTGGCTTTATAAAATGTCCTACTGGTAGGAATGATGTTAATCCTCGTTCTTGTATTTTATTGATTCATCTAGATGAACTTTAGAATTCTTTATTTACGCCTTTTCTTAATTTCCTTCTCCAAATTATCCATTCAAACATTCAATATTTTTATTGGCAGTGTATTGAATGGGTAGGTTATTGTAGGATATATTTTTTTCTTGAGCTTAGAAGAGAATTCATAATGTGAGAAGAAATATAGGATCACTAACCCTAAGTCCAAAAATGCCTGGCCATAGAATTAGATTTAATTAAGTACGAAAATAAAATATAAGAAAAGAGGACAGTGGAAAAGAATTACGTAGAGACTGGTAGAAAAACACAAGGCTTTTAGAAAACATTCAGAAATCAAGGAACTAGGGTAGTATGCTATTTCTAAAACCAAGGAAAGGAAATTATTTCAGAAAGAAGAGTCATTATCTCAATGAACTAAAGATACTAAGTATAAAAAAAGAAGAGATCTTTAAATAGGATTTTTAAGAAGTTCTTTGAAAAATTAATTAATTGCATGCCCAGTGGGGAGAAAAGTAGATTGCAGTAGATTAACTAATAAAAGTGAAAGAAAATCAAGAGGGCTATGTATTTTAAGACCAGGTGTTTGGGCTGGGGATATAGCTCAGTGGAATAAGTGCCTACCTGGCAAGCACAAGGTCCTGAGTTCAATCCCCAGTACCGCAAAAAAAAAAAAAAAAGACCAGGTGTTTGAAAGTTTATCTGTATGAATATTGAACTTGTGCCCCTCCACATATGATTGCTGTTTAGGATGATGCTAGCAGAATTTAGTGTGTGAGAAAACTACGAGGCAGATTGAAAACCATCAAGAAAAAATTTTCATTATTTCCAAGCCCATACATTCGAATATACTTGGTTCATTACTCACATTTTTGTCTTCTATTAGTTCTTCCTAAATTGTTTCCACCTGAAAATACTTAGAAATTTCTAGTGACTCGCTACAGGACCTTTAGAGCATGATGGCTGGCAGTGAGTGAGGGGGCGTGGCTAAGTAAAGGTTTATGTCTTTCATTAATTAGGTGGGAGAGCTTTGAGGAAATATTCTGATAAAAGAAGACATAGAAACCCTTAAGTGGAGTTTAATTTCCCACCTGCCACATCTCCACCTAAAAAGAAAATTTTAGAAAACAATGGGAAAAACGAAAGTTAAAATTAAAGTCCATTTTAACGGTTCACTTTTAGTAAACCTGCTGCTCATTGCTCCTACACTAACATCTTTTATCATCTAGCAGCACATTGTTTAGATGAGTGGTGGCAAACCTATGGTACCTGTGCTGCTGCGTGCACACAGAGCCCTTACTACTGGCATGCAAGCTAATTCACTGCAGCATTGGAGTATTGGATAACCGGGGTTTTTCTAAACTAAACCTAATTATTCATATTTAATTGAATTGTTGGCACTTTGCCATAATTAAGTGAGTTTTGGGTTACAGTTTGAGCACTTGGCCTCTAAAAGTTTCACCATCACTGCTCTAGACATGGTTATTAATGGTGCATGAGGAAACACCTGGAAACAGTCTTTCATGAGGAAAAGGCTGTAATTCTGTCTAGGTGTAGGCACGCTGAGATCAGAATGATATCAGCAGGTATCTGGATGAGAAGTTAAGTTTTTATAGGATTTTAGTGGTGGGGATCAGAATCGCAAGGAATCTCAATGCAATGTGTGGAGTCAATGTTCTGAAGATGTTCAGCACAGGCGTGTGTATAGTGCTGAACATTCTTGCACCTGACAGATTGCATGTCCAGTCCTAAATTTTTTTATGGTCATCTGTTCTGTTTACTGAAGGCAGGATGGTCCTTTTAGTGGTTTCTCATTGTTTACTGAGAATGATCTGTTTGCTGAGAAGATTCTGTCCAGGTCTGGCATAGTGATCAAGACCTAATGAGGAAAAGGGGAGACAGAGTTTAATGTTTCAATAAAAAAAAAACCCACACAAAATGTGATGAGAACTTTTCTGGGTAGCTTGCTTTCTCTCAAGTGCATGGTAGTAAGTTCGTGCTCATCAAAAATTGCAATAGAAAAGCATTTTCATATACTGAAAGTAGCCCCTTTTTGCAGTTTCTTACAAGTTCTACACTTGCCTTATCCTCACTTTGCCAATGAAAAATACTAATCTGATTGGTTTCATCCCTTTGTAATGATTCAATTATTGTATCATCTGGTTTGCTTACCTTTAGAAAATGCTAACCATATTCATTCCCACTTATGAAAATGGGGTTTGATGAAAGTCTGTTTTGAGATTTCTGTTAAATACTTGGAGATATAGAGATTGAATAATGAGAATTGCAAAGCCTAAAAACAGAAATTCAGAGACCTTATAACACAGATGTTGATTCTGCATATCAAAGGAAGAAAAATAATAGCTTTAAGAAGGCTCTTACATATTTCAATAAAAATCACATGAATCTTTCTTTTAAAAATTAATACAAGAAAAAATTAGGATTTAAAATTTTTGATAAATGGCAACTTTAACCAGAGTTGACAAAATAGTACCATTGATCCTTCAGCAGTTTCAAATCTATTGTTTCTTTTCTGAGAGGGGGGATATTATTTGCCTGACAGTTTGTCTGAATAACCACGTTTCCATCTTGTACCTTTGTCCTTCTCATGAGTTCCCTTTCCTTTTCTCTGTGTGGGGGTGAAAAGATAGAATGTATTGCTAGCTTTCTTTTTAAGTACACGGATTCACCCCCTCACAATTGCAAACTTTAATTTGAGTTGCTGGGTGTGGGCATATAGGTGAGTGCCCTAAGTAGTTTTACCGATTAACAATATTATTTATTTTCCAATTAGCAAAGCTAACAGCACCGCTGGTATAATGGTATCATGCACGTTGCCAATTAGCAAAGCTGCTTTCTTTAAAGAATTACCAGATACACAGACAGTAGTTAGTTTTCAGACTTTCAATAATGTTGAAACTGTGCATAAGCAATAGGAAACCTTTCTTATTCAACTTATCACTTCATATATTTTATTGTAGAAACTCTCAAAATAGTTTTTGTGTCTTCTAAAATAATCAAAATCATGTAAAAATATGTTGCCAGTAAAACAGAACTATGTAAAAAGAAAACTATAAGTGAGCACAGGACAATAAAGTAAACCTATAAGGAACATTACCAGTAATAATCTTTTATGAAGAGCAATATATCCCTTCTTGAGGCCACAGCTACTATTACTTGGTCTGCAGCTAAAGCTTCGTCATCTTCAATTCATCTAGTTGCCAACTGTGTAAGTTTCCAAATGTCTGTGATTTGAAGTGTCTAAACAGTGACTAGGTAAATGTTTCTATCTATGAAACATTCCTTTTTAAACATTTAAATTGACATTTTTTTAAGTTTCCACATAGAAATCATACATTACTGTACATTCCTTCTGGCTTGTTCCACTAAGCAAAACATCGTACAGGTCCATCCTGTTGTAGGAAATGGTAAGAGAATAAAAGGTAAAGTATATAGAAATAGAGAATAAAAAATGGTTAACCCAGTTGGGGGCCAGGAGGAAATGGGGAGAAGCAAAATATATTTAGTTTATCTCTAAAAGCTGACAAAGTCCTAAAAGTTTCAGCATTGTTAAAAAGTGCAAGTTCAAAATCTCCTTTGGGATTTAAGACAAATTCTTAGGCATGAGGCCCTATAAAAATGAAAAGAAAGTTCAACTTCCAACATACAATGGCACAGGATAAATATTCTCATTCCAAAAGGTAGAAATAGGGGGACAGAAAGGAATAGGATCAAATGAAGAACAAAATCCATCAAGGTAAACATTAGATCTCATAGTTCTGCGTCCAGAACCTGAGGCAATCTGGGGCATGTTGGGAAATCCAGAGTTTGGGAATCCCTGGCTCTCCCGTACTGCTGGTGCTGTAGCACTCGTGGCTTCTCCCTTGGGCCTGCTTTGCTCACTCCTTGAAGTTTTCCCCACATGATTCACAATCGTAGGTTCTCTTTTTTTCTGGAGTCTCCACTAGCTTTTTGGCTTCACACGCATACCTTCACACAGTGCCCTCTTAGGGGTACAGTGCCTGGCCTCCCAGAACGTCCTCTGGAATATGGGTGGAAGTCTCCTAGACTCCAAAACTCTTCTAGTGCCTGCATACCTATAAAACCAGCACCACATGAATGATGCTAATAACTATCACCAGCCTGAGCTGTAGCTGAGCCCTTTTGTATTTTTCTGATAGTTGTGAAAGATTCTTCATACCTGAATGGTTGAGCACAGTGAACTAAATCCTGGGAAATCAATTTTCATTCCCTAGACTGCAGCCATTCTGGAGATCCATGCATTGAGGATCTCTTCTTAAAGCAAACCTATTTTTCCAATTTTGAGCTTTGGAAGGGTGAGCTCCTGCTGATTCCTTTGATACTCTCAGGTCATATTTTTTATTTTTTTCTAAAGTATTTGGCTTCTTTTTAATGCTCATCTCTTTAGCAACCAAGCTCTCCCTCTGCTCCATTTTATGGGCCCCAACTTTACCAGAACTTCCTTTCTTGTCAAACACAAATGATTTATTAAAATCATTCTGCTGGGCTATTTTCTTTTGATTCTCAATGCAGAGATGATGAAAAGCCCACAACTGTAAACTGAACCACTGCCTCAACATTAGACTGTATTGAAATTTCTTCTGCCTGCTTAATTAGGCAGTTGTCATTAATCATATTCTGCTTCAATATTTCTGGACATGAGCAAAATGCAGATAGATTTTCTGCCAACATATAATATACATTGAGTGGAGTCCAACTCCCAAGGAACCCTCTGTTCCTAGCTCAATCTCTTGAGTCTGGTCTTTGTGGGCTGCATTTCTACCATCATTTAGGTCTTATGAGCTCTGAGCAAAATCTTCCATCAAGTTCAGCTTACAGCATTCTAGGGTTTCTTCTCCAGTTGGCATCTCCAAATCTTTCTGCATCCTCTGTCTTGGTTACTTTCTCTCATTGCTGAGACAAAATACCTGACACCCAGAAGGAAAGATTTATTTAGCTCACAGTTTGTAGAGATTACAGTCTGTACTTGGCTGACTCCAAGGCAGAGTGGCACATGGCAGAAGGCAACTGTTTACATCAGTGGAAAACAGGAAGAGCAACAAGAGCAAAAGGGAGGAGTGGTGGCAAGCAGCGTCTTTCCCTCCTTTACACTGTATGCAAACTACCTGCCCCAGGGTAGGTGTAGCATTCACATCCATAATTCCAACATCAGACCATGAATCAGTCATAAACTCTAGAAGCCCACCCAATGGCTGCATGAGGCTTTGGGGGGACATCCAGACACAAACCATAACACCTTCCCTGCAAGCCAGTTCCAGAGAGCATCTGAACCACAAAATCAGGTAGTATCACAGCAATGACCCTACTTTTTTGATGCTAAAATCTGTCTTAGTTACTTGCTTGTCACTGGGACACACTACCCAACACCCACTAATTAGAGGAGAAGTTTATTTTGACTCACAGTTTGTAGAGCCCTCCAATCATCCAGAGCTTTCCATTTCCATCCAACTGGCTCCAAGGCAGGTGGCATTCAGAAGAGGCTTGCTTGTAGCATGGCGGGCAGGAAGCAGAGTGCAATTGGGAGAGGAAAGAGGGAGACAGACCCTTCCAGGCAATCCCGCCAATGACCTTCTTTCTCCAACTAGGCTTCATCTCCCAACATCACATATACTATAACCTCATCAGAGGACTAATTCAGTGATGAGTATCATGCCCACATGATTCAATCACCTTAAAAAGAAAAGTCAAGTATACTAGCATGAGCATTTGGGAGGACATCTCGATGTAAAACATAATATCAGACAAAGGCTACAAAGTAGGAAATACATAAAACGAATAAGTAGAAAGATCTAGTGAAGAACAAGAGGTGTGTAATTAATGATAATATACTCTATTCAGGATATTTGCTAAGTGATTATAGCTACTATTGACTCAAGTTGTGGATAACTATGTGAGATGGGTGCATGCTTATTCTTTCAATTTACTAAACATTTCACTATATATGTGTGTATTGTAACATCCAATTGTATACTGCACAGAGGAGCGAAAGGAGAGACATCCATACATTGTATTTCTAAAGTGAAGGAGAGAGAGAGTAATCTAAAGCAGGGAGGTAAACACATGCACAAATCCAATGCTTTGAACTAGCTGCATCCTGTAGCCAAACAGAAGATAGTTTAGTTGATTTCTTTCTCTAAATTAATTTCTTTCCTCAATTTTTTCCTTTACTTTAAAATATTGAATTTGATCAAAAAACAAGAATGTGTTCATTGCAAAATGCTCAAAAGTAAAGGGCAACTGAGGTGTGGGAAAAGAGAAGGGAAAGAAGGGGAAATTACTTATGTATGTATGTACAGGATAACTAACAGTGGTACTACTGTGTTCTATTGCTTTACTGAAAGGAACAGCTAATGATTACTGGTTTGTACAGAAAGTTCACATGTAGTCACTAATATCCATGCTTTCAAAAAAGTTAGAAATTAGCTGCACTTAGTGTTATATCAAGCATTAGAAAGTTGTATCATTTTTCTTTTAATGAAAAATATATATTAATTATGGAAAACTAAGTACAAACAAAATGAAGACAATTTTTTTAAAAAACATACTTTTGTCTAGAGATAATAACAGCAATCTTTTGGTGCAAATAGAGCCATTCTATTTTTCTCCATGTACACATATGTTTTTTATTTTACAAAATTGAGAGTATGTGTACTTACACAGTAGGTGTTGTCGCCTTCACTTGTTTTATTTTTCAATTCATCATGAGTATTCACTGTATTGTTAACTATTCTTCTACTTCATTTCAAGGGGTTGTACAGTATTTATTATAGGGATAGGTTTAAATAACTTTTTCAGTCCTCCATTGTTTAAACTATAGGTTTCTTCCATTTTTTCTATTTTGCATAGCACAGTGGTGACGATCTTCATATTTGCATCCGTTCACATATATTTACTTAGGATACATTCTTAGAAGTATAATAGTTCTTCAAAGAATGTGTGAGTTGAATTTTCCACTTACATCTTTGTGCAATAAATAGATTACATGTGATCTAGAAAAAGGCATTCATAATAAAAATTAAAGTATGAAGATGAAATCATATTTTCTTTTCCCTACAGAAGAGCCCAATGAAGTTGTTCAAAATGAGACTAGGGTTCATAAGAAGGAAGAGCATCATGCAGTATGCACAGATAATGTGGTATGTAAAGTTTGAAATTCTTTCCTCATTATATGATGATTTTAGGATTGTACTTCAGTTGGTGACTATGTAGGCATTCTGAAAATAAAACACTGCTCTATTTCACAAACCAAAGCACCTTTTACCAATAAACTTACTTGAACGCTTAACAAACTTTTAAATACCTCAATTTTTTTGACTTAAAACGTTTGCAAACATATCACTCTAATGTTCAGTACAAACGTGGTATTTGTACCTATTTTTTTCTTCAACACTCTTAGCAAAGGACAGGTTTCTTCTCACTTGAGAGATAGCAGAGTTAAAATAGAGTTTAGCTTGAGATAATGGAAGAAGTCTTTTTATTAGTTTTGGCACTTGTGTCCAAGAACTTATGACTCTGAGTTCTCTGAGATCATACCTATCTCTATTGGGTTTGGAATCTTCCCTTTATTATGGTCAAATAGGATTCTGTTAGTCATGATAAAAATCACATACAGGAAGAAAGATATTAAGAGTTTGAATAGCAAGTAGAGGTACACTTTTAGTCAATTAGGGTATGTGAAAAATGTAATCATCTAATGTTGTTCCTTTAACATTTTGACAGAATTTGCTTTAACAGTACCTGTCTATTTTTTGACCCCATTGGGTAATGCAGAAAAGTAATAAGATACTATTGAGTAAATATCAGAAGTAAAGGGAAATGTGGTTGTGCTTTTTTCTTTTGAATCAGTATTATGTGTTTAATCGCAACTGTTAAAACATGACCCTTATAATGGATTTTTCTGTTCCAAAATACTGACATCAAGATTTACCACAGGTTCCATTACATATATTATTTATTTGACACTATAATCCTGTCATATCTCTCTTAATAAAAATTGAGTGAATAAAATATAGTGTTGCATTATTTGTTAAATATCACCTATATATAGCATTGTTTTTCCACATACAGAATATAATTTTATATTGCATTTTACTAATTTCAGTCCTGCTTGGAAGCAATTCCATTTGACAATAACTAATGAAATCATGACATCACTTAAGCATTTAATTTTTCAAGAATGATGATTTACAGAGACAAACCCTGAAGTTTCATCTCCTCTGACTATAACTTATGTGTAGTGTACCCGCAATTGTTCATTGGTGACAAATCATGCAGACATAAAGATCTATTTATATGTGCAAATCTAAACATTGCCTTTGATGTCTTCCTTCCTCCATTGCCTCACTCCTTTTCTAGAACCAAACCAAATAGATAAACAATCTAAAAATCACCAAAAAAGCCTCAAATATGAAGTTTAGAGAGAGTAAAAATGATTACACCAGAAGTTCATAGTTCTTATGATAGAAAGGAAGACATTTCATTCCTCTCCAGGCATTGGTAGAAATCAATTTCATTGCAGCTGACTTTGTGATTCAGAAGCCTACAGGTCAGAAACCCTATAATGGCAGTGCATCCTCATAAGCAATATATCAAATATGATCATTCAAACATTTTTGTGAGATATATATATATGCCTAATTTCAAATTCTGCCTATGTCATGCTGCTGTTAATGTACTTTTTTTTTTTTTTTTTTTTGCGGTACTGGGGATCGAACTCAGGACCCTGCGCTTGCTAGGCAAGCGCTTATTCCACTGAGCTATATCCCCAGCCCTGTACTTGTTTTCAAAAGCCCATCTTTTGACTAAATGTAGCTCAGCATTCCCCTTTTCGAAATTTTCTTTTGGGTTGGCAGCATTTGAATGTTTCAAAACTCTTTTCT